>CAJNSZ010000056.1:466704-580606 GCA_905329745.1 Rotaria sp. Silwood2 | reverse complement strand
CTTAAAGGTTTCCATTAAATTTAAAAAAAAACAATCTATTCATATCTATCTTTATTCATGCATGTATCAGACCAGTTCTTTTATGAATTTCTTTAAATTTAGAATATGAGAAGCAATTCAGTTTCATGTGTCATTATATATAAACAATGGTTTTAAATCATCCAAAATATATTCCGTACTTTTAAAATGTCTATATCAGCTATGGGTAAATCCATCGGTATCCAACCAGTTTTTAGGAAACAGTTTTTTTATGGAATTTTTTATATTGGTTAGACGTATAGTGGATAGAAAATAGATTTGACCGAAAAAAATTTGTGAATTATACATGAATTACCAAAGATTCAGGTAATTTTCTAGGAATATCTAAGGAGAAGGATCACCCAAGTTATTACAATGTTTTAAGTTCATATTTTTCCCATAAGTAGGAGGTCACTAGGCTAGCACAACCTCGACAAGATTCTTTTTTTTTCACTTTTTATGATCGAGACAAGATTTTTGAGGAGCATGGCTTTAGCATAATTTTTGCCAAAACGTTTTTATCACAATAAATACGTAGAATGCACTCTCTTTAAAACCTTTATATCTCGGTCATAAAACATTCAAAAACAAGTATCCTTTGGAGGTTGTGTTAGTTTAGTGATCTCCTACTTATGGGAAAAATATGAACTTTAAACATTGTAATAACCTGGATGATCCTTCTCCTCCTTAGATGTTTCCAGAAAATTACCTGAGTCTCTGATATTTCATATAGAATTCACAAATTTTTTTCGACCAAATCTATTTTCTATCCATTATACACTCAGCCAGCATAAAAAAGCTTTTTCCCAAAAAGTGGTTGGATACCCACGGATTTACCCTATACTATTTACTATGAATTAAAGGAAACAATTGAACTTTTGGGATACTTTTGTATGCTGTTAGACAAGTTCCAACATTCTCTTGATCTAGTTTATCATTATAAAAATAATAAAAAAAAATGTGATGCTTACATCTCTTTACAATGGTTTAATTTAGAAACGAAACAAGTTTTTCATAAGTTGAGGAATGATATTCACTCAACCTGTGGATCTGAGAAAGAACAATGAAAAGTTAGATACTGAATGTTGTTGAGAATCATTGCAACTTATATCATCCTATCATTATCGTCCTTGACGGAGTTGACCACCTTGTTGGCCACCACCACGGCCACCACCACGAGATCCTTGATGTCCACCACGACCTCCACCACCACTACCTCTATAGTTATTACGATATTCACCACCACCTCCAGATCGACCACCAGGTCCTAATAAAGTAGACGAAAACAAATCAATCAACCTAGAATTATTCTTCAAATTTGCTATATTTCATTTCTATTTTACCTCCACGTCCACCATCGCCACGACCACGAAATGGTCGTCGTGTTGCTGGTCCTGAACGTGTTGACTTCTCATTGGCATCTTCTTTGACGAGTCCAAGAATATCTTCTGGTAATCGAAGATATTTTATAGTATTACCACGTATATAACATTCAGGAATTTTCCAAAACCGATCACCATCCTATAAAATATAATTGACTATGTAAATGATTCCTTTTCCACATAACGAAAAATTCTTACCCGAGAAGTACATATAACATCACGCAAGTTAATATTCATAAAATTATCACAACTAATTAAATGTCCATTGTATGTTTCACCATTTTTTAATTCCACCAACTATAAATATGATTATAAATTTTTCTTTTATTACAATGTACTCATCAATGTTCGACTCAGATGAGGTTGGGTCAGATAGGATCAAGTTAAGAAAAAAAGGATTGGATCTCGGGCAGGATCTGCAGTCAGAACACTTTGCAAATATCAAGGACATATTCTTTGTTTCCAACTATGAAATTAAAGAAAAAAACAGGATTGGGAAATTGATTTTCTCAAGAGAAAGAGAAAAGTAGCCTATATCAGAATTCGACTCGGGTCAGGTCACGAAAACTTTACCCATGTTAGACACTGATACTCACCATAGGATGATAAACCGCAGTTCGAAGAAGTGTTAAAGGAAGCTAGAAAAGAAAAAACAGTATAGTATTTGTTGCGTGACATTTCTTTTTTCTTTGATGACTCACCATCTAAAATAAAAGAAAAAAATACAATAGTTGTAATTTTATTAATACAATGTAGAATCAGTTCGTTTTTTACTTAATATTAGTATAACAAAAAAAAAAACAACTAAATATATAATCTTTCAAAGATTTCTTTAGACATGAAATCTCATAAAAATTTCACAAATAAACATTAACTTGCCCAATCAAAACGTAATAGTTGCATAGCAGAAAAAAAAAATTTTTTTGCTTTCCTTAGTTCTTTTTTTAACCGTCTATAATATCAGGAGTTTGTTTTTTATTCATTCTAACCTAGTTATGCATTTGGAAATATGATGGGAAATACGAATACTGCTATTCAACTCTATCGAAGGAAGATTGATATACATGGTAATTATGTTCATTTTCCTGGTTATACGATTGTCTCACATGCTATACATCCATTATCAAAACAATTAATTGATCTTGTTAATTATCTCACTTCAAGTGAACTTACAAAATATTATTCATTTCTACCAATAACAAGTTATCATGTTACTATAAATCCACTTGAAAATGTTCATGATGAACATAAATCTCTGTTAGAACAAGAACAACATAAATTAAAAGAACAAAATACTTCAATGATATGTACAGCTGAAAAATTCGTCTGTACGAAATGTATATTAATTGAAGTACTGTTTAAAGATGATTATAATCAAAACTTTGAAACTATTATTAAAAATGTTCGATCTAATGATTTACAAGAAGCAAAAATTCTATATAATTATAAACAACCTTGGCATTTAACATTAGCTTATCAATATAAAGATATAGAAAATAATGAAATTAAAACAAAACTTGAACAAATAATCAAAAATATTCCTCAAACATTAAAACCTCCGTTTCATATTCTACTTGATCATGTAAGAATATGTCATTATAACGATATGACAAAATTTACACCGATTTGATTCAAATAAAAAGAAAAGAAAAACAGTTTGAGAATATTAATTTTATTTAACAGAATAAGAGCTAATAAACATTAAAAATGATTGAGTTAAATTGTTTCTTTTTTTGATCGATATGAATGTATTGCAACTAAAGTAATAATTAGATTTTTTGGAAAATAAAGACTTATTTTAAAGATCTTCTTTTGGTTTTTCAAGATCGGCACCAAAATCTGTTATTTGTGAACCTGCAAATGATGAATAAGCTTGAACAATTTCATCTAGTGTACAATAACCATTTTTATTAGTATCACATTCCTTTAATAAATGCTCAGTTTCTTGATCAATTGATGATGATGATGATGGTAAATAATAATTAGTAAATTCCTGAAAATCACCAAAACCATCATTATTTGTATCAAGTTCTCGACTTAAAGGTTCTGCTTGGCCAGTTTCAGCTTCTACAAAACAAAACAACGAAGAAAAAATCTTGTCATTATTCGTACCTTTGTTTTTCGTTTGTTGAATATACCTGTCATTTTTAAATATTCAGCGGTAGAAAGTTTTCCATCCTTATTTTCATCATATTCGTTAATCATACTATCAATTTCAAGTTTACTTAATTCTTTATCATCTTCTGGTCGAAGAAATTGTCGAAATTCATCATAAGATAATGATTGATCACCATCTTTGTCAAGGTATTCCCATTTTTGTTTATCTACTTTATATAACTTTAAAAAGGAAAGCGAAATAAAAAAAGATATATATATATATATATATTTATATAAAATATTAGAAATTAAATTAAATTCTTACTCGTCGAGTTTCACGTGTATTTAAATCTGATTTATCAGCTTTTTCTAATTGACTGATATCAACATCACCAAAACTATCACGAACGTATGCATTAAATGTTATTTTATTTGTTCCTTTTGGATCAAGTGTACCGATCAAGTCTTCTGCTTCACGATTATTTTGTTCTCTAAAAAGAAAAAAGAAAATAATACATTATCGAAAATTGAAGAAAAAAAAAAGAAAACAAAACAAACTTGATACGTTCTACAGTATAACTACGCATTTCATCAAATGATATTTGTCCGTCTTGATTTTCATCGATTTTATTTGCAATTATACGAAGTTTTTCACGTTGTTCTCCTTCAGTTCCATCAATTTCATCTCCTGAAATGTTTTATTCTTATTTCATTCAAAAATAAAAAAATTTCTAAATACCAGTAAATAATTTTTTGTGTGATTCGTGATCATGCTGATCATCTGAAAAAAATTTCTATTTAACATAGACAAAGAATTACTACTTAATTAACTTACGATCACCATGATGATGATGATGATCGTGGCCATGTTCTTCATATTCCTTATCGGCAAAAGAGCCAATCATCAATAGAATGAAACATGCAGCAATTAAGAATAAACGAGCCATATTCAAGAAGACTAAGAATTTTCGAACTTTTCTCTAAAATAAAGAAAATGTTGACTGAAAAATCAATCTACTACAAATAAATGCACAACATATACATTCGCTTTTCGAAGTATGAAATAAAAATAAAAAATGAACGAAGACTATTAATTACTTTCCTTGAATTATCTATCTAGATTTGTCTTCCACCAATTGGTTATAACAATAGAGCCAGTTATAAAGTAAGACTGTAGGGCTCGTTGAAAGCGTTGTTGGTCATAACTGAAAACATGTTTTAACGAATTGAGCAGTGTTAAATAAACAAATAATACATATTGAGTGTTATAATAAAAAAAGTCTACTGATAAAAACTCATAAATTCAAAATATTTAAACGAAAATTCATATCTCTAATGACTTTTATATTAAAAACAAAATACTTCCAAAAAAATTTATTAAAACACTGGTGTTTCACGATATCATGAATTGCAAATGGACTTTTAAATTAGACAAATGCAATAAATTTTATTTTTAGTCGAAATCATAGAACTATTTCGATTAAAATGGGACAAAGAAAGGCTCTTGCGACGAAACCTACACACAGAACAATACACACGGATCAGTGTATATGAAGAAACACGTATACGGAAAAATATATACAACCAAGCTTTTGCACGGTAAGACGCACACGATGAAAGCTTTGCACAGCAATAACTGCATAACAAAACCTTCACATAGGATGATGCGCATGATTAACTTTTACATTGATCGTTAGTACACAGGAGAAAAAAAGCATGTTTATACTCCAAAAGATAATAAAGAGATATGGTGTGAGCATCGATGTTGGAGTAGGTTGGTTGCTAAAGAAAAAGGTGAAGAATATATCAATACTGTGTCTTCACTCGCGCTCATACTTCACCTTTAGTTGTCTATTGTGTTTTGAATTTTTTTACTATTGTTTACCGTTCATTACACTTAAAGAAGAATATAATCTCATGTTACTATTCAATGCTGAATTTATAGTATGATTGTTTCTATCAGCATAATAATTTTTCACTGGATGTTTTTAATTTGTCTAGTTTCATGAAAGTTTCGTAGAACTATGTAATATTTTTTAGTATTAGAAAAAACAATAATCTCAAGCTTGTCTAAAAACCTCAGAATTTACCAATCTTCTTTTGATTATTTATATATATATATACTTATTGAACAATAACTAATAATTAAATATTCAAAATGAGTAAACATGTAAAGATAATGTTGCAATAAAATCTATTTGCATGAGTCAAAAGATGACTAAGTTACATTTTGTTTATCAGCACGAATTGTAGTTATTCAAAAACAAAAATTTTCTGACAATTATGCAGTATTTCGTATTTCTTTACTTATATAACAAGATCAAAGTATAAAGTCTTTTTAGTCACCGATAAATAGCGCTTATTTCGTGTATTACTCTCTATGAGAGTGAAGAATTTAGAATGGTATCTCAAATTCTGAAATATTTTTTGTGAGACTGGTCTACTCAGATCAAGCGATACGTGTTGATTCCAACCTGAAAACTAAGGAAAATAGTAAGAACTCACAAGTAGAAATTCATTGATTGCATTTAATGGTCAGCTGTGTAGATGATGATTACATTCGGTCAGAAGTAAAAAAAATTCGACAACCAGATCGAATCACCAGCTTACTGCTTTCAAGTTTCTACTATTTTCTGAACTGAACAGAAGAAGACTTTCTTCATTTTTATATATTGATGTGTATTTTATCCGATATATAGAAAAAAACCATACATTCATGAAAGAAAATTAAACAGCTACTATCCTGAAGGAATCCTAGATTGTGATTGGTATACATAACTTTTTTTTGCACATACTAATACAACTTGTTTAACTGAGGACAATCAAAATGTTTTCGTTTTTTTATATTTGTACAAATGAAGAAACATAGATGACAATAAATAATTGTTTCGACACTTTTACCAATGATTGTATTTTATGAAAGAGAAAGAACGAGAAAAGACAAAAAAAAATAATTGAAAATCGTCAAAAGCATGATTCCAGAAATTTTTCTTAGGAAGAAAGATTGTTCACTTTCGAAGAAGATTACTATGATGAAGATTATTACCGTACCAAATGGTTAATTGACCACATATAAAAACAATGTATGCAATTTTCACTTAAAGATTTTTATTTTCGAAAAAAAAAATTAGCAAAAATATAAATTTCTTTTTGTCATTTGATTTTCGTTTACTCTCTATTGTCTAGTAACATTAATCAGGATTCTTTGTCAGACACATTTTTCAATTTCAATAGTTTTCACTGATAGATTGAAGAAGTAAAATATATATGAATAATAATGCAATCATTCTAAATATAGAGTTTGACAAGAGAAATATGTGTCGGTATATGCTAGCATGAATAAGAGGAAGAGAGAGAAAATAAAAGATCAATTACATATATACGTAGAATATCGAGGCACCTTTCAACGTAAAGAAATGCTGAAATAATTGTCAAAAATAGTGTTTAGCAATTGTTAGCTAGTTCAAATAAACGAGAAATTCGTTCTTATTACCATTTACTTTTTTCAAGTTCATTTTGAAAAAGAAAATAAATTCTTTAAATCAATTTGAATTTTATAAAAACATTCTAAGTGGTTGTTATTCAAGGTCTCGTCATTATAATCTATTGATTCTATTCTAGATTCATATGAGAAAATAAGAGTGATTGACATTGTCAGATTTACTATTAACCATATTTGAACATCTTGTAAATATCAAGTATATTTATGTGACATTTTTATTATGCAAATTTTTTTCTTCTGCTTTCTTTCATCTTTCATATGACCATAATGCTTTGGTTTTCAAAACGTCGTTTATATAGATCATGTAGTTACACACATTATTAATATCACCAGTAAGTAATCATTGACAAAACTGAGTTGTATATATAATGAAGAATTGAATTATTGTCTTCATACGCAAAAAAGAAACAAATTTTCTACGACTTTTTCTTACATTTTCATTACTGAGCTTCAAATACAATTTAACACAATATACTATCGTAGGTTAATATGAAACGTTTTGAATGAAATAAGATAAAGATTGATGTTTCTCAATAATTCAAAAATGGCTATTACTGTTTCTCTTTTCTAATTTAAGACAATCCGAAGTATCTTTTTTTTTCAAGACGAAACAAGAGAATGATACCGTAAAACAACTTATAAAGCTAAAAGATTGAAAACTGATATTCTCTCTAAGCCGTTGACTATAGTTATCAATAAAAGAAAAAGACGAGAATATAGTTAAATTATATGGTAAAATAACGATATGCATTTTGATTGGTTTGAAGCTTTTCTATGGAATGAGTAAGACTCCTTCCGTTCCGTAGGCTTACATGTTTCACTTCAGTCATTTTCTTCGTCCTCCACGTTCGAGGTTATAGGATAAATGGAACAATGTATTTAGTAGTAGGATTGGTTCATTTATTCATCCAATACTTTCTAGTTTTGTTTTTCTCCTTGTTCTAATTACAATTATTTATTTCTCTATTGCCTATTTTTATCAAGGTCTATTAAAATGGCAGCTGCAATTCGTAATCATATTCAAAAACTTGAAGGAATACTTAAAGGATATGTATATGAAGGTCCACTTACTCCATTCTGGAGTCTTCTTGAACAGAAGACTAAGCTTAAACGTGAACGCATTGCTTTAGGTATCTCTATATTATTTCTATGTGTAATATCTTATAACTGTTTCGTATTCTATTAGGTTTACTTGGTTTTATTGCCATCTATTTGGTTCTTGGTTGGGCTAAAGATTTTGTTTGTAATTTTATTGGATTTATTTATCCAGCATATGCTTCGTAAGTTTTGATTCGTATTTAAATTGAACAAAGAAAGATGTTCATTTATGTTTAATCATTAAAGAGTTTTAGCTGTTGAATCAGCAGTCACACATGATGATACAGAATGGTTAATCTATTGGATTGTTTATGCATCATTTGGATTTGCTGAATATATTGGATATACATTCTTTCATTCGTTACCATTTTATTGGCTTGGTAAATGTGTTCTTCTTATATGGTTAATGATGCCAGGAGAAAAAGGTGGCTCTCATTTTCTCTATCATCGTTTTATCCGTCCATTTGTACTTAAACATCATCCTGCTATTGATAAACATATTAAAGATGGTAAGATATATATATATATATATTTGTAATATTATTGAATATCAAAAATGTTATTTTGAATTTCTAGCTAAAGAGCAAATAAAAAAATATTCAAGCAATGATGATAAATAGAACGATTATTAAAATTTTTATTTATACACAACAATTTGGGTGATGGTGGTGATGGTTTACAATTTAAAATATTTACTTGTGTGTTATTTCTCATTTCAGATGAATCACTTAAACTAGAATGCAAAAGAAATAATTCTTGATTTATCTCATTCCATATCATTCTTATATTATTGTATCTCATAAAATATCTTCTCTATAATTTTTTTTTTTGTCATTTATGATATTTGCCTCATTAATTCAGTTTAGGTTTATTGTTGTCTTGTAAAAGAAATCATGAATGACCTATGTATATTCCAATAAAAGTCAATTAATAAGAGAATTATGTAAATAGCTTTTATATTTCATTTAGAAAAATAATAAACAATATTAATTGCTTTTTCATTTAACAAAAGCCACGAACAAAAAATTAACAAATAAAAAAAAATTGGTTTTGCTCCTATGAAATTCATTGGATTCAAGGAATATTTAAAATGAAATTAGAATCCATAAATGTTGTTCTTTCTATAATAAGAAGACATCAATGTATACAATCGATCAGTTTGATAGAAAACCAAGTCTTTATGAAAGTTGTCTTCGTTTAATCAGATAAAAGTCACAGTGGAATATTATGTCATGATGAGTTTAATCATTTTTATAAGCTTAGAAAATATAAAAAGTGATGATGATAATGATAGTTATATTGATTCTCAATAGTTTGCTCATAGTGATTAGTCACGATATGAAATCTATTCATCGTTAAACAAAAACTCAAATATTTTTCGTTATTTTTCAAACAAAAAAAAATCCTATAACCAAAGGGTTAATAGGATCTAAATCCCCCACATGCAATAGAAGACAGCAAGCTTTCTATTATGTGCAAGAGTAGAAGTTTTTCAGGGACATCTTCTACTGTGTCTCATTTATTTTTTATGATTTTTAATTAAAGAAGTTTTTAGAATTTAAAAAGCCCAGAAATAATGTTCATCTCAGTCTTTTATGTTTTTTCAGCTGAAAATGCTAAAAACTAGGCATATTTTGACGTAAATATATTAAATAAAGTTCCAATTTGGTGAGAAAATTAATTAACTAAGGAAAGTCTTATATTACGAAAAGAAATTTAATCAAGGGTGTCTCGAGCGAGAGTAGCCCTCAATCTTAAGAAGTTTTCGATTTTTCCCAGTGAACTTCCGACACTTTATGTGGTTTATTGCTAATCAGCTCACACAAAACTACTCGACTCTCCCGAAGCTGATCGATTTTAGCAGAAGTTTCCTCATCATTTTCCTGAATGGTGCCCCCCGCCCTCCCAATCTTGGCGACCTCAGCACATCTCTGGCTTTAATTATACAGTGATAAATAATGAAAAGAATTATTGTAATATCAATTATATTAAAAGGATTTGTCAAGCGATCTTATGAACTACATAGATAAATAACATACGAAAACACTAAGCAAATACATGACAAAATCGACGAATAAACACGTCAATTTGTTGTTTTATTGTTCTTTTTTTATTGGTGCTTGAATAAAGAATATTAAATAGCTAAGTCATATATTTTAATATTCCAGTAAACTAAATCTATGATTAAAGTAGAACTTCTTCTCGTTCTTTGTATATCTATATCATTCTTGAACGCTCGGCATCTATTCAATCTTTTATCATTCTATTAACATCAATTTGAAATGGAAGCTAGTGTCATCTATTATAATCACGACGATAATTTTATATTCTATCTGCAACAATACCTAAGGACAAAATAGTCTTATTTCAATTTTATAAAATTACATTTTGAAATAGGTTCTTAACTATCGTTTGCCTAGCCTCTACCATATGTTCTGATAAAGTAAGATAACGATGGTGTTTTGAAACAATAAAAAAAAGTAGTGGTCACATCTCGGCGCGGAAAACAGGCATATACATTGCAAGTTAATCGATAAAGCGCCACCTGCTACGGCATTCATGACATTTGACTTTTATTTTCAGATTATTCTATTTATCTTTTATAAGAATCAGCGAGAATGACTGCTCGCGATCAAATTCGAGCAATGCTAGATCAATTAATGGGAACCGATAATGGTATGTTTAATTAAACTTAAGAAAAAACAAATCAGATTCTTGTCTTTTGATTAACTATTTTATTTTTTTTGATCAATATCAAAAACAGTTCGATTGAAAAAAAAAAAGAAAATTTTATTCTTAGTTTTGTTATGTTAAATGATAAAAACGCTCTTTTTCTCTTCATTGAGGATAAAAAGAGTGTCCATTGTACATATATTTTGTTTTAAATTGACTATAAATATCCACTATCTCATTTTTAATCTGTCACACATTCTCTGTTTTGAACGCTGTGTTTTTAGCTGATGTCATGATGAATATGTCTATGCTGGGTTTAATAAGCTCTGCGAGCAGCAGCTACTACAAAATAAATATCGTGAGTATATATAAATAATAAATCGAGAAGTGGCTCCTCTGTGTGAGTAAAATATATAATCTATAACATTGAATTGATATCTTAATAAGATATCTTCATTTTTATTGATTTTATATATTTTTTTGTATTATCTTATGGTTCGATAGAAAAAACTTTCTTCATAGCATAATAGGGTACGTATCGGATGAGATCAGGTACGTATTCGAGCGTTATTTTATGAGATATCTAGATATTAAAACACTTATATTTATATAATTGTTATTCTTATATAATAAAAACATATTACAGGTTCAACTAAATCAAGTATGTCATTTGAAGATCGTCGAGTTTGTCGACCATTTTTATTAAATTGTTGTCCACATGAAATTCTTTCTGGAACGGTAAGTTATTTATATTGAAATTAAAATAGTAAAAAAAAAACACATTCTTTTTTATAGCGTGTTGATTTGGGTGAATGTACAAAAATTCATGAATATGCTTTACGTGCTGATTATGAACGAGCAGCGGCTACACGTGATTTATATTATGAAATGGATGTACGTATAATAATTAGATTAATTAAAAAATGTCATATATATACTTTCTTTTAATAATAGGCATTGGATATGTTAAATAAATTTGTTGCTGAATGTGATCGAAAAACTGAACATGCTAAACGAAAACTTCATGAAACACAAGAAGAATTAGGCGAAGAAGCTGCACGAAAAGTAAATTATATAATTTATTTATTTATAATATAGTTTAAGAAAATTATTTATGTTTGTTTTTTTTTAGATGAATACTATTCATGAACTTGGCGAACAAATTGGTACAAAATTAGCTAAAGCTGAAGAATTAGGTGCACAAGGTTTAGTTGATGAATCAATGAAATTATTAGAAGAAGTTGAAGCATTAAGAAAAGCTAAATTAGAAGCTGAACAAGAATTTCGTTCAACAATGCCAGCATCAACATATCAACAACAAAAATTACGTGTATGTGAAGTATGTTCAGCTTATTTAGGTATACATGATAATGATCGTCGTTTGGCTGATCATTTCGGTGGAAAATTACACTTGGGTTTTATACAAATACGTGAAAAATTAGCTGATTTAAAAAAACGTGTTAATGAATTAAATGAAAAACGTGACCTTGAAAGACAAAATCGTCGAAAGTAAATAAAAAACAATATATAAATAGATTTTATGAAAAAAAACAAAGAAAAAATTATTTTATCTTTTAGTTCACCACCACCAGCATCCCGAAATAATAGTCGTCGAGGAGATGATAGAGATAGAAATAATTATCGTTCATCACATCGAAGTCGTAGTCCATCAAAAAAAAATTCCAGTAGAGATAAAGATAAAGATCGACGACAATCACAATCAAAGTAATAATATATTAAAAAAAAACTAATTCATAAAATTTAATATTAAATTTGTTTGTTTATTTTTTTCTATTTCTCAGATCTGATCGTCATTCAACTAAATATTCACGTAGTCATCGTTCACGTTCACGTTCTCATGGTCGACGACATAGTAAACGTTCTCGTTCACGGTAAATCTTAACAATACTATAATACACAAATATGTAATCAATGTTTAACTTTCGAAACAATAAAATTTGAAATCATTCTTCAATAGAAAAACGTAACCTTTTAAACATAGATTGATAACCTTGATAAAATAATGCAAAGGTATCCTTCATCTTGTCCGAACTTGAAAATCAAAAGTTTTCTTCATTGGTACATATACTTGGAGGTGTTTTCTATCGATATATGAACATAAATTTCTTTTGACAAGGAAAAAAATGATTTTTCAAAAACAATTGATTGTAGATTTTTACAAATATATTGTATTTACTCTTTATCTACTTGTAGTTGTCTTATTTTTAGTCTATGATTAGATTGACACTCGCATGTTAGAAAGCGTGACATATTGTTCGATATATCTGATCAAGTTTATTCGAGTAATTAGAAATTTGAAAAGTGTATCATCTGTTTTTCATTTGTTTATCAGCCATGTGAACATCTGCCGACTGCTTTCCATCTTCTTTCAATTTGTATATTGATTTTCTCTAACTGAAAACATCTCGGATATATAAAAAAAAAAAAAAAAAAGTACTCGTCAAATGTGAAGAAAAAGTTATCGAATGCATAGTGCTTGAAAGTCTATTCAAACTTTAATGGAAAGAGAAAAATGATGAGTATTTAGAGAAAAAAAATCAAAACTGATTGTACTTTTACGTTTTTCTCAAAAACAAGTTTTTTACAAGAAGAGTAAAATTTTCCTTCTGTCTCTTCAATATGGTAAGAGGTATTGAGATACAACATTGTTCACATAAACGAGAGAGTATTTGGCTCGGATACTTTTTTTGTATGAAAAAAAAAAAAAAACAAATTGCATTAGTGACTTTTACAAGATTTATCGTAGTAAAAAAATACGCGTTTTTATATGGATATGTTCTGTATTTTAGCTATTTCATTCGAAGAACAAAAAATATGCAGAATTTAAGAAAACAGATCCATCTAAAACAGTGTTTCGCACCTGTTAAAAATATGATCAGCTTGATCGAATATAGTTTCTTGCAGAAAACAGCATCTGGAAACTCTGAATCTATGATAACTTTAACTTTACTTGCCAAGATCTATTTGCCCTGAAGGTTTCATAAATTTCTGATGAAGTACTCTGCAGACACTCCGTATAGGAAGGATGGATTGATATTCTTAATCTCTCAGAAAATGAACTAAACATTATTGTTATATTTAGTTCTGGTTCACCACGTCGTCATCGTCGTTCACGATCTCATTCTGGAACATCATCATCTAGACGTCATCATCGTCATCGACAACATTCAAAATCACCTGTACATTCATCATCAAATTCAAAACACAATGAAAGCGGTGATGCTCAACGTAGAGATAAACCCGATGATAATGTATCAACTAACCATATTGATGATGATGAAGAAACAACACGAATTCTTGAAAGTATTCAGAGAAGTATGAAAGAAGATAATACTAATAAAGAACAATAAAAAGGAATATCTATATACAGATGAAATAACTTTATTAAATAAATCAAATAAAAAATACACTATGATCTGTATATGTGTGTTTATCATTTGTTTATTTCTTGTTGTGTATGTTAATTGTATTTGTCTTTTTGAAAAATAGATACATGTCAAACTTGAAAAGAAAAAAAAAACTTTTGTTTTTATTATTCCAATATTTATTGTAGATAACAAAAAAAATCTATCAAAATAGAGTTCGATTTCGAATTTCGTCTTACTTGTTATTTAATTATTTGGTTAATATTAACTTTTATTGCTATTCTTCTTGCTTGGCACCGTTATAACTGTAGCATTATACAACAATTGTCTATAAAATGTAAGAAATTTTAATTGAATAGTCTTAGATGCATCAGAACGATGGTGCTTATGTTCGAGAACGTGTTTCTGCATGATTTTGACTGTGAATCATGTAGAGTCGTAATTCTCGTTAGATAAAAATAGTCGGATACCATTTTGAAATAATCTTTCAATGATCATCTCAAAAATTTGACCCGATATAAATATGAAAATTTTTTTTTTTTAAAGTTTTTTTTTTTCTAGCTTCACATTCTGAATTACACGGTCGATCACGATCACATAACTTATTGAATACATTAACTACAAATTCCAGTGGTACCAGCGCCGTTGCTCCTTCAAAAAAACTTGATTAAATAATGTGCTAAATTTTTTCTAATGGACAATCCTGTTTTTTTGGATGAAGAAATTCCATTTGTTGAATCAGGTGTTTATGAAATAGATGAAACTGGTGGTGGCAGCGGCGGCAATGGTACAACAACAACACTTGGACATGGAAATATTATATCACTTAATCATCAAAGACATCCTTTTGACGATGATCCAATGTGGTCGACAAATGTACCTCTTAAACGTGGTAGACGTCCGAAACCTACAGCTGTTGTTGTAACAACAGCACCATCGTCATCAGTACAAAAACCTGAGCCTAAACGACGAGGACGAAAACCGAAACAAGAAATATTATCACCAACGAAATCTTTATCATCAACAAATAATAATAATTTAAATGATATTCTTTCGGAATCAACTAAAGATATCGAACAAAAACAACAACAACGACGTTCTACAACAGGATTAAAATCAATAAAAAAAATTAAAAATGAAGAACAACAACTTTCTGGTAAATTGATATAATAGATTATTCCCTCTTTACTATAGAATAGAGTCTATAAATAGCAAATATTTTGAAACTTCTGAGTTAAAATTACAAAGACAAATCATTTACATAAATATTAGAATTTACTTGAGTTTTAAATAATCATTAACGATATAGCTCTATGTTTGTTTTTCTCTGTACTATCTACTGAAAGTTTTCTAATTCGATAAGAAATTCTCTATCGGAATACAAAGATCATTGTTGATTGTTTTCATTTTAATTTTCTTATTATTTAGAAGAAGCCAGCTTACGATCAAAACGACCTGTAAAACCTTCATCACAATCAAATTCTCAACAAATTACTTCAAATTTAACAACAAATCAACTTCCAATAACAAGTAATACTTCAACAAAAATAAATCTTGGTACAACTGGTAATATTGTTATTATGGGTAGCATTAGTGGAGATAATAAATCAATGAATAATAATCCAACAACATCATATGATCAAGCAGCTATATTACAAGCACTTTGTCAAGCAGGTGTCAATCCATTACATCATGATCCAACAGGAGATGATTCAGATACAGATTCCGATGATGAAAGTGGATCTGATGATGAATCAATGGATAGTGATAATGAAAATAATCAATTGTCAAATATGAATCATAATGTAGCTCATTTAATAAATTCAACATCACGAGGACGAACACGTCAACAATCAACAAAAAATGTTAATAATACTAATAAAAAATCTTCTACAGTACGTCGTTCAACAACAACAACAACAACAAATAATAATAATAATAAAAAGAAACAAGAAAATCTTGATAAAAGTGATACAGATGATGATGAAGATGAGGATGATGACGATGATGATGATTCATCATCATCAAATGAAGATCTCGATGAATTAGGTGTTGGAAATGATACAAATAATAATTTAAGTGGTATTGTTGATTCACTTGATGGTGATTCATCATTAATTGTTCCACCAGATTTTTCTAATCCTGATTATGTACAAAATCTTGTTAAACCACATCGTAAACGTCGTACACATTTGCCAACTGATGATCAACCTAAAACAATACGTTGTCCACAATCAGGTTGTACAAAAATGTTTCGTGATACAGCATCAATGAATAAACATTTACATACACATGGTCCACGTAAGAACAACAAAAAATAAAAAAACACAATATATATATTTAATCTCAATTTATTTCTATTTGTATTTAAGGTGTACATGTATGTCATGAATGTCAAAAATCATTTGTTGAAAGTTCTAAATTACGTCGTCATCAACTTGTACACACTGGTGAAAAAGCATTTCAATGTCCATTTGAAGGATGTGGAAAACGTTTTTCACTTGATTTTAATTTACGTACACATGTTCGAATACATACAGGTGATAAACCTTATGTTTGTCCATTTGATGGCTGCAGTCGTCGTTTTGCCCAATCAACGAATCTCAAACAACATCTTTTAACACATGCAAAAATTCGTTCACATCAACCATTCGCTATTCCAGCTGTGGCTGTTACAATTACAGAAATTCAACCACAGTATTGAAGAAAACTATATATCTATATATGTATATATATACATATATCCTTAAATATAACGTACCTTTCTTTTTCATATCTGAAGTCTATCCAGTTTTGTGTATTTGTGTGTATATCGATATCTGTGTATGTTGTTTTGTACATAAATGTCACATGATCAGCCAGTCAGTCAGTCACTCAGCCACATCGACGACGATATATTATTCTCTTCGAGATTATTGCTATACTCTAGAGTGGTATACGTCGTCAATCTTTATATTCGATTACTTATCTATCGTACATTTTTTTTTGGTTGCTTGTTTTAGAAATTATATTCATTCATTCTTCTCAATAAAAAAAAATGATGAGCAAGATCAAGCAATGAAAATTATATCTCAAATACAAATTTTATTATTTTCTTTTCTAGATATGTCTAATATTAAGAAATTCTTTTCAAAACTGAAAGGTGAGGTCAAATTCGCTAAAGCTGGCGAAGGACATAAATTAAATGAGCAAACATCAACTCCTCGAAGTGTAGAATCCCAACCACGTCCGCAAACATCTACACGACAAAATTCTGATGGAGGAGCAGCAGCTCGAGCTGCCGCTGAAGCAGCACAACAACGTCTACAACAACAATCATCTTGGCAACAATCAGGAGCTCCAAGTGAGAATAGAAAAAAATTAAAAAAAGCAAAAGTATTTTTGAAGAATTTTAAAAGTACAACAAATTGATATGTAATCGATGCACGAAAAGTAATTAAACGAAATGTTCATTCACTTTTCAGTTTCTTAAACGAGCCTATATAAATTTTGTATTGTTTACAAATCTATAGGTTCAAAGTCTCTCTAGGACATCAAGTGTAGGAGTTATGAATTGCAAACTTTTAGAGGAACGTAAATAAAGTTTAAATACAGAAAATTCATGTTTTTACAACAACAGTCTCCTTTCCTATATATGTTATATTAAAAATATTTTAGCATAGAATTAAAAGCGAGATTGTTCCTCACCAAGTCATATAAGAATCAATAGTTTTAGAACAATTATTCAGGAGTGATTCAGTTCAGTTTAGGAAATCTATTTCCCACAAAAAAAATCGAAAAACTGCCCAAATTAACATAGCATTTCTTACTCGAAATACCCACTGTTGACAAATGATTTTCAGCAAACAAATCATCTGTATACCATTCAGAAAGAATACAAAATTTTCGATTCTAATCTAATGTTTTCAAATTTCTATGGACTCCTTTATAACAGGCTAAAAACTAAATAAACATTTTGCCTAATTATTTTTCGATCATCCATCCATTATAATATTTTCGAAATTGAATCAAATTCGACGAGACAATTAAACATAAATCAATTATTGTTTTCATTAATTAAAAATTTTTTTAGGTAGTCGTACTGCTGATAGTATTCGTCGTCAAGCTCAACGTGAACTCGAGCAAGAAAAAGCACTTGAAAATCAATTTCAACGTGCACTTGATTTAAAAGAACATTATTTTGGCAATCGACAAGTATATTCAAATCGAATTTTTTCTTTTCTTATTCATTAATTCGTTTTATATTATTTTAGGTTAGTGTAGAAAATTCTCCGGTGGTTGATCTTTCAAATTTTCTTTTTAAATGTCCCGATGTATTTGGTGATGATGTTTGTTTACCATACAATGATTTACAACAACAAATAGAAAATACACTTCGATTACAAATTGATTCTGAACCTCTCGTTGCTGCTACACTTTTATTTTTAACATGTAATCAAAAAGATCAAGAAAAATCAAATGCTTGTAAAGAAATTATATGTAAATATTTCGATAATATTATAAGTAATCCCGATGAAGAAAAATATCGTCGAATTCGATTACAAAATAAAGTTTATCTTGATGTAAAATTATATCTATAATTTATTTTTTTTTTAATATTCTCATTCTTTTTTTTTTCTCTTTTGATATTTTTAGAAAGTTGCATCGTTAAAATATGCTTACGAATTACTTCAAGCTAGTGGATTTATCTTATCTGATGATAAAGAATCAATTGTTTATCAAGAACGTTCTATTGAACCATTACAAATAGCACGAGATACACTTATGAATGGTCAACCAATACAAGTACAACTTGATAGAAATTTAAAAATTTTTCAACCAACTAAAGAACGTTCATTAGTACCACCTTTACAACAATTACCACAAGATCCAATATTTTATCAAACAACTGTTGGAGATGTATTACGTGAAAAACAACGACAAAAAGATATTATTGAAAAAGAAGAAATGTTAAGAACAAAAGCAATGCGTGGACGTGATGAAAAATCTGATTCATATGTTCAATATAAATATACAGTTATACGTATACGAATGCCTAATGAAATAATAATACAAGTTATATTTCAATCAAATGATTCACTTTCATCTTTATTTGATTATTTACGTTCACATATTCTTGTACATAATTGGTTACCATTTACATTAATATCAAGTGGTGATCGACGAGTTTATTCAAGTCAAGATGAACAATTAATAACATTTAATCAATGTGGTCTTGTACCAGCTGCTCTACTTGCATTTCAATGGCATGAACAAGCACTACGTGAAGTACAAGGACAAACGCCTAATTTTCCGGCTAACATTTTTATTAAACCCGAAGTACTGGCTAATGCCAATCAACTGTGAATTGTCTATTGTTTTTCTTCTTTTTTTTTTGTGCGGTCATATTTTAATATTATTTATTCACCTCTCCGCTATATAATGTTTTTAAAAAGAGTGTAAATGTATACATATATTTCAGAAATTTAAAGAAAAAAAAAAAGATAATTAAAAAAATTATTGATATGAAATCGAATGTATTGAAATTATTTCGAACGGCTATTAATGCTGTTGATCCATATACATGTGTTAAACATCATCTTGTTTTTAATAATAATAATAATAATCATTTAAATAATGGAATAGCAGAATTACATATTGGAAATAATCATATCATACTTAACCATAATCTTTATGTAGCAGCATTTGGTAAAGCAGCTATAGGTACACACAAGAGTTTCGATGTGTTATTAAGTAGAAATAATATATATATTCTTTTATATTTCATAAGGTATGTGTCGAGCTGTCGATGAACTTTGTCATGAGCATATTATCAAAGGTATTGCTAGTGTTCCTGTTGGTGCAATTGAGCAAGCTAAAAGGAAAGATTTATATATGTATGTATATACATATGTTGATCGTAATTGAATTGTTTTAGAACTGGTATTTATTCATCATGGAATTGTTCATTTGATGTTCATGAAGGTGCTGAACATAATTTACCCGACCAAGCAGCAATGAATACTGCTCAACTTATTCAAACAATGATTTCAAATACAATGTGTGTTGATGATATTCTCTTAGTACTCATTTCAGGTGATATATTGTAGACCAACAAAAAAAAAAAAAAAAAAGAAAATAATTCATTATTATTATTTATTTTATTCTGTGTTCTTGTACAAGAAAGTTTTTATCGGCCGAACATCGGACCTGGGTTTTCTGAATAGTCATCAAAACGTCGTTGTAATTGTTCATTGTTGTATAATAATTCAGCCAAAATATTGTCCTCGTTACTTGATGATTGAATATCTCTTCGTCGAATTGTTGAATGTTCAGACAATAGTGAATGAGGACGTTTGCGTACAAAAATACCTAAATTTGATCCTCGAAAAAGAGGAATAGATGTACGCGCATGAGCATCAATACGACGTTTCATTAAATTGACTTGTTCATCCAGTAATGGTGATGATATAGCTGCTGGTTGAGTATAGATAACATAGCATACAAGAAGTAAACCTTCAATAAAATATAAAAGAAAAAGAAAAGAAGAATTCATATTGATAGATTATTAGTAAGTTTTTACCGGTGACGCAGACGAGTTGCATGAAAGATACCATAATGTGTTGAATGAAATGAAATAGTTTAGTACTGGGGCTAAATGATCTTGTTGAAATAATATATGTTTATATGTCTTTATTCTATCGTTTTTTATATACAGATATAATAACAGTAAGATTTTATTTCTTTCTTCTCTCTCTCTCCCCCTCTTTTCTTGCTTCTTTTTTTTTCTTTTTTGATAATAGTTAGCATGAAAAGTATGAACGACATTAATGAAGATTTGAAGAAATTATCTTGCGTGATATAATTTTTAATCGTATTTAAGTTTCTTTTTTCCTCAGCTCATAATTAAAGATATAAGTGCGTATATATAAGACAATTCGAGATGCAATGCGTGATTTAGAAAATATTCGATCCTTTTCAAATAGATTGTGACATGCACTTGAAATGACGTCAGTCAATCATCAACATAAATAAATATATATGTATATAGAGTATGAAGAAAAAACTCAAGTCCCTATTGTTTTTGAATTAAAGGTGTTCGTTTAATTTTAACAGGTGATTACTTTAGGTGGTGGTTCAGCATTATTACCGTTACCTATTGATGCTCTTCAATTAGAACAAGAAATTCAACTAATAAAATTACTACAAAGTAAAGGAGCAAATATTCAAGAACTCAATACTGTTCGACAAGCTATGAGTCAACTTAAAAATGGTGGACTTGCTCGAATAGCTAAAGCAACAACTGTTAGTAAATGCTGTTTTGTTTTTCTCTGTTTACATGTTTCTTTTTTGAAAAAAAGATTATTGGATTAATTCTTTCGGATGTTATTGGAGATCCACTTGAATTCATTGCATCTGGTCCAACATTCTATAGTGGCAGTAAAAATCGACCAGCACTTGATATTTTCAATAAATATGATCTTATGAATAGTATCCCTACGCAATTTCTTCAACATTTAAAAGAAAATGAAAATACAAACAATGATCAAAATATGTGAGTGTATTTTATCTTCGTAATAATCGATATATGATAGTTTTCCAATCAAATAACTGAATTGATTTCGATCATTCAGCTCCTTTCACAAAAAACTAAAATTGATGACTGGCTCTTTTTTTATGAACTGATTCTATTGAATTTTGTTATTTAATCCTATTTATTAGAAATTATGACTGTTCCATTCTGGACTATGTAGCTGAATTGTACAAGTGCACGGAAACGAAACTGTTAGAAACTGAGGGCTTAAATAAAATTAGTAGCTTAATAATTCAGCTAACGTGAAAAGAACTAACTACTATATTAAGTTCATATGATAAGAGTCGATAAGTAATTTTCTTTTTGTTTTCATTTTCACTACTCATTGAACTTAGAATTGTCAAATACCCACATTATAATAAAATAAAATCACTATTTATTTTTATCTTTGAAGAATGTCAATTAAACAAATTCATAATACTATTGTCGGTAGCAATCGTATTGCATTAGAAGCAGCTGCTCATTTATGTCGTCAGTCACTCGCCTACGTTCCTTTTATTACAACAACCTGTTTACAAGGTGAAGCACGCGAAGTTGGCCGTCGTATTATTGAACTTGTCACAATAAAACCATCACAGTTAATTTATAATGATAATATTGCTTGTTTATTTTCTGATAAATCAACATTTGATGCTTTTCAATCCTTGACAAAAGAACACAAACGTTATTGTCTTTTATTAGGTGGTGAAACAACAGTTGTAATGAAAAATGATAGTGGAAAAGGTGGTCGATGTCAAGAACTTGCATTATCTGCAGCATTAACTATTGACAATGATAATGAGGATATATCTATACTATTATTAGCAGCCGGTTCAGATGGAATAGATGGACCGACTGATGCAGCTGGTGCTTTTGCATTTAACGGTATGATTACCAATGAGGACGACATCAAACGAGCTCATATATCACTTGATAAACATGATACATATACATACTTGAGTGAAATAAATGATGGTGCTAATCTTCTCAAAATTGGACATACTAGTACAAATGTAATGGATATTATTATCGTACTTGTTGATAACAAAGAATAATAATCAATAAATTCATTTTCAAACTTCTACAGATATTATTTTGACATCTATACAAACTTAATCTGTTTGATTTGAAGATTTGTTCGTATTATTATGAATCATTGAAGTTGAAAGATATATAACAATTTTAAATTGACAATATCTATTTGTATTTCATGCTTTCATTAATATCGCATTCCTATTCTAATAAATTTATCATTATCTAGGTAATTATTTATTCTAACTGTAGTATCCTATCTAACTATGTCATATGTAATATATATATATAATTTAACTATTGTGTGCCACAGGGATAATTATGATGCTTAAATTTATCTTAATAATTTCTGCAATATCATACACAGCCATAGGATAAATTAGGTTTTAAAAAAGAGAAAACAATTATTCATTTGTGAAAAATTTTTCGTAAGGTTACATAATCAATATGATTAGATATTCAATATATAAATAAATTGTAAACATGTTGCTATGATGAATCAATAATTTCATCAAATTTTTATATCTATTCGATTTGATGCTTCTATTTTAATGTTTTTGTTTTCAATTCAAAACGAAAAATCTATGCTATGAAATAAATAATAAATTGAACTTTATCAATAATTTTTTATTTAAATCTAATCTAATAATCGAGTATCTTTTCTATGAAATGATCAGAAAAAAAGAGTTGATAGACTTGGTAACAGCGCAAAATTATATTTCAGTATATCTTAAATCTTCATAATTTCGTATGTTCAATTCATCTTATGGTTCATCTCGTATAAGTCTGTTAACTCGATCAATATCAATCGAATATTTCGATGATCAAGATCTTTCTGCCTTGCAATTTTGGATGTTTATGGGTACTCATAAGAAATTTTAGAAAATAATAAAATTCAAATTTCCTATCTGATTTTTAGGAGTATTAATTTCTTTTTTAATTCTTATATTCATTGTTTTAAGTACTATCATTTATTATGAACTATTTACTGAAAATAAGAATGAATTAACTGAAGAACATGCTAAACGATTAAAGGATTTTAAAGTGAGTGGCTTATTAATAAATAGAGCCGAGTTGTAACCGATAGGCTCTTTTTCTTACCAGTACTAATATCAGTCCTAATCAAAACCGATCAGATCGAACCGAACTGATGGGTACACTAGCATGAGTCATATTTCATTTTTCTCAAACCTATAACAGTCATTGATTAGTGATGTCTATCTCTGAGTTACTAGCAAAATTATATAAAGTTCCTGTTTCACTATTATAGTATTTTAATGACACATGGTTATTAATGAATGTTGACTTATGTCACGAGAAAACTGAAACTATCTCCATCATCTTGCTCCAAACACTACGATAAGCATGCTAATGCTCTTTAAATCTACTAACAGACTATATGACAGAGATATCGATATGTCTGTAATGGCCTAGTGAGTTTTTCAATATGCTGATTTTGGTTTGTCATATAGATGATGAGGTTTTTCACAACGGTTAAAGTAGCATCATCGTATTTAATATCTTAATCCCGTAAGAATTGTGCTGCAAGCTTTTCTTGCAGTATATATTTGTACAAATTTTCTCTCTTTTGGCATCTATCAAAATAGAACTACAAATGCTATATTAGCTTTGTATACTGAATAAAAGTTCGTCAGATATCAAAATTATTAATCAACTATATATATATCTACTCTGCTTCTCACAAGAGATTCATTTTGTTATCTCTTACGTCTCTACAAAAGATATGGCATCAATAATACAAAATGAAAAAAAAAAATATATATATGATAAATTACAATGATTAGATATATCACAATACCGTATTGATATTGTGACATGTCTAACAATGACGAACAATGATTCCATTTTGTGTCGATACTATAACTTGATATCGAAATAAATTGATACAATATATATTAAGCATATTTTGATGACTACATACTTAATAGAAATATTCTAAAGCATGTTTACTGATAGAAATAATGATTGACATCAGTAATAATGTTTTGATTTACGAACAGAAAACACTTCTAGTAAAATCAATTTTTTTTGAAAAAATCTATACCGATCGGTTAGAAATCTTCTGCTGGCTCGAATCAATCGTTTACCGTTATCGGTTACAACTCTGAAATAGAGAATTATTATATCTTGCTTGTTGTTCGTTGTATTTTAAGGAACTGACAGGTCTTCAAATTGAATTAAATGATATTCAATCAATTTTAATGAATGAATTTATTTTGGAAGCATGGAAACGTGAAAAATATAGACGAGAAAGACATATTTAAATAATTAATTCTATTAACGGAATACAATTTTCATTCATAACAAAGATGAATACAAATACAATAGACTGTACAATAATGAAAAAACAAATGGAGAAGACAATCTTTTGCTACTACTGAAAGAAGTATATTGTCGATATTGTTCATTGGTTTCATTCAATAACTGTTTTTGTATTTTCATACGATATTGATTATTATGTTGTATTGAATAACGTCGATAATATTTTTGTACATCAATAATAAGTCGAAAATTTTTTGTACGACATAAACCATCGAATTTTTGATTGATACCTGTTTTTTGTCCATTTGATGTTGAAATAAAATAATAAGAATGATCATCAAGAAATTCTGGCATATTTGGATATGGTAAATATTTTGATATTGATAATGTATATATTAAACGTGTTAAACTATATGGTTGATCACATTGTATAAGTGGTTGATAATTTTCTGTAAGACATAAATAATAATCAATTTTTGATACTAAATATAATGTATTATATTCAACAGATGAAGATTGATTATAATGTGGACAAAGAAAATCAATTGTATCCCTAAGACGTACATTAAGTACAAATGAATTATTAGATTGAAATAATGAATTCGAAGAATTCCATTCAATTTGATAATTTTGTCTTCGTCGATTTTGACATAAAGAAACTGATAATAAATTTAATAATACATAAATAAATTTAAAATATAACATGATATCAAAAATAGAATTCAATTTTTTTGAATGAAATTTTATGAAATATTCGTTCTATTTATCTGTATAAATTTACGAAAATGAAGAAGTGCTGAGATTACATAATCAATGACAAGCTGTGAGATTGTGACAAACATCATGTATATGTGTGTCTAATTTTTTTTTTTGTTTCTTCTTGTTGAACATTCCAAATTTTTCTCTCTCTTTCTGTTTCTCTCTCTGATGACAAACTATACATTCGAAGGTGATGTGTTGTCAAATGATGTTCATTAGTCAAGATTATACCGGTTAGATATAATAGAAGAAAAAAACAAAATTCTATTCACACATTTTCTTCTATAATCTATGATGATGAATGATGACAAGAGGTGATTTGTTGACCGATGATGATTCAATCCGTTTCATTCGAGAAAATAGATAATGCCTGAAGATATTTTTCTGCTTCGTATTATTATAATTGTTTATATTTGTAAAGATAAACTTAGTGACATGGATCAACAACATTCTTAAATCAATTTTGTATACATTTGTTTTTTTTTTGTGTTTTTTTCTCTCTCTCGAAAATATTCACAGTTAAGGCTCATTAGTTAGAATAGTGATGTGTCATTGATTTTCAAATAACTTAAGAGTGTTGCTTGCTTAGGCATTTAAAATTATTTGTTATTTGTTTTGTCTATGTTTATTAACACAAATTGAACTTTAGCCTTGGCATCTCATTTTTTCCTTGACAAGAACTTGAGATAAGACAAGTTAATGGTGTTACTTTAAAGTTTCAATTCACATCGTTTTTTTGCTTAGAACAAGAAATTATCAATGAGTAGTTTCACTCTATTCCTATCTGTATCTTGCTTTTATCAGCCTGATAATCGGAACTTGCTGACATTGTGTCTGTCTACTAGTTAAGAGTATAGAATAAAGAAAAAGAAAAATGAAAAGAGACAAAAGAGAAAAAAAAAAGATCAAATTAAACGAAAAAAAACAACTTTGTTTTGCTTATAGCGTGTAATATCGATATAGTTTTGTTGAGTATCAAGTTCCACAATTCTTGTCATTGATCATCGATTGAATACAAAACGATGCCTCTAACTTGATTCCTTGAACTATTTACATATTCTTCTTTTTGGTCGATTAATATGAGAAAAAAGAAAGGAGAACTACTTATCAGCTTGAACGAATACAACAATAATATTTGGTGTCCTTCTTATAATATATACAGATGTAGACGGACGCTCAAGCATTCGGACAGAAAGAAGCTCAACAATGGTATGCATGCAAACTCAATCTCTCTTTAACGGCTGTCGAATAAATGAACTAGCCGTATGTGTGTATGGCTTTTTTTTGCTTGTCTTGATGCTCTTGACTTAGTGCAAAAGTGACCAATGTTCAACATCGTGGCACATAATAGGACTAACAATAACAACAAAAGTAAAGAATAAAAATAGTAGTTCAACATTTTGACTCTCTTGATCCGATAAGAAAACAACGGTTGGATAGACAGTCGGATATTTATATATTCATAATTTTGTATTTAAACCATCATCTAGTTTCTCTCTTGAGAGTGTAGGAGAGAGAAAACCAATAATGATTATATTACATCGACAAGAACTAAATGTCCTATTTTGTCTTGATATATATATATATATATATTGGTATGTTACATTGAACAGCTCTCACTATCTATATTCACATTTCTTCATCTCTAGGGAAAGTGAAACGAGGAATCAACCATCATCTTGTTCCTTTTTTTGACATTCCAATTAGTATAGAAGCACCGACTCGTGCAGTATATATATATATACATACAAACACAAACACGTCCTCGTTGATGTTTGTTCTTTCTTTCACTTACTCACTCATTTCTCTTCTTCTACGTTCTTACTTGTACTACAAGCAACGGCTGACTGCTGCGTGTCTGTCAAAACTAAACTTGTCCCAACTAATCGAAATATCGCCTGTGATGTATGTATGCATGTGTGATGACCGAGCCGACATTGGATGACTGACGTTCTACTGAATTATGGAAAGAAAGGGCAAATTAACCTAACTGATCAGTATCCGATATTACAGAGAATGTATGGTTTGATCATTTTCTTCATCTCTCTTGTCTTATTCTATATACAGATATCGGAAACGGTCTGTCTCTGCTCTAGTTTTTCTCTCATTTATTGTGTAAGCAAAGAGGGAGATAGTGAGTAATTTTCTCTTTCTCTTTGCCGTCTCGTTTTATCTATCACTTGTGTGCATATAAATATATATATATGTACGTTGAGTTTTCAAGACAGGTAATCGATTATGTTGTAGAGAGAGAGAGAACAGTGGTAGTGATGACAAACATAAGCAGCACTTCCTAATGAGAGTATTTTCTTGTTAGATCCTCCTCTTTTTCTTTTGAGCGATTGCGTCATCGTATGGAAATTTCGAATTGCTTTGTACGTGCTTGTATGTCTGTGAATGAAAAAAATACGTTTTGTGACGGTAGTATACTTTGACAAGTGGGTGGAGTACAAAAAAAAAAGAGAGAAGAACGAAGTTTCAGTATGTTTATTCAATCATTCCTTGAGCTGACCGATGAACAATTTGCATACGTACGAGTACACTTGCACAATCATCATTTGTTCAAAATGACAGCAACTAAAAATAGTAGTCTTGAATGATATTCATTCATGATTACTTATCAGTTAATAGACTTTTTTTCTTCTCTTTCAGATTTATATCTGAATGTGTTCATTAGATAATGTTGATTTTTTATCGACAATATGTAGCATTCTTATGGATTATATTCTATCAAATAAATATCATTAAAACTTCTCATATTCGTCATCTGTCTCTATCAAATAATATCAATCATTTAACTTATTATTCTCCTTTAAAATGGCTTTATGTTTCTTCGATTGATTCTATTTCAATTTATGATGATAATTTAACACTTCTACAAAATATATCTACACAAAATTCTTATTTAAATGATTATGATATATGTAAAATAAATCCTTGTCAATGTTTAAATAATTTAACGAATAATAATAATAATAATAATAATAATGAAGGTGATGATGTATCAACAGATAGATATCGTCGTTCAAGATTAATTCAATCATTAAATTTACAAAATTCTATTGATCAAAATAATTATAATTTTATACTTTATCTTGAAACAGAAAATAAAATAGATAATAAACCATATTTAATTGATTGTTGGTCACTTCAATCAGGTTCATGTATTATTCGTAATGCATTAAATCTATCGAAAATTTATTATCAACAAATATCAACTAATGAAAAAAATCATGCACAAAAATTTTTATTTAATACCGATCCAACAATACCAAATCATATATTTCCGTTTCATTTTAAATTTAACAAATGTAATAATACACCAACTTATTTATTTTTAACGTCAACATTAAGAAAAAATTTTATTCTATCAAATCAAAAAGAAAAATCTGATGATTTAACCGATCGTGTTTATGTTCAATGTCTTGAACAAGCTCAACGACGTACAATTGCTTTGCGAGCATTTGTCTATGATGATGGAATAAGAAAATTACAGAACTATGTAAACAAATCTACGATCACAAAGGTTAAACAACGAAACATTACCGTTTTTAAAGATTCGATTATGAAACAAGAAAGTGTTCATATTGAAAACTCTATGAATAAAACAAGGTCATCTTCACATAACAATAAATCGAATTTAACATCAATTATAGGAGTTTCTCGAACATCATCTACTAATCCAATGGCTTCTGATGATTATGTCACGAATAAAAATAATAATACAAATAATAATAAGACATCATCTTTCTTCAATTATATTCATGAACAAATTCCATTTTTAAATATAAATGATTATTGTCCAGAACAATTATCTGTTGTACGTTCAATTTATACAGATTTTTTTGAACATGAATCATCAGATAAATTTCGACTTTTTCAAGATATTATATATGATGAAAATAATTCATCTATATATTTATTTACTAATCAACAATATGTTAGTAAAATTATACGTTTATGTGAAGGACAAATATCATTTCGACATTATGTTGAATTACAAATTAATTGTGGAAATGAATATACACTTATACAAAAAGTTAAATTAATTAAATTCAATAATAATAAACAATATTTATTAACAATAGCATCAAAATCAAAAACATTACATAGTCTTGAACCATCAATAAATAGTCATTCGGCAATATGTTTATATGAACTTGATCAAATAAGAAATGCATTCATTGAAAATATACTCGATTTATCCAAAGGTAATGTTTCACTTGGTATGGCTTGGTTACATGGTGAATCAGTTATTGTAAGATTAAATTTATTTAATCTATTTAAAAAAAATAAACTAGAAGTACAATATTTCTATTCTTATTTAGCCACAATATCCTGCACCATATGGAAATTTAGCTCGATGTTCAACAACACGTGATGCAAGTTATTTAATGATATATGAAGGGTCATCGAATATTATTTCACAACCAATAATTAGTTTTTCATCTGATCAATTAACATCATTGGAAGCGACTGTTATTAATGATTATATTGTTGTTTTAGCTGGTACAGCTGATGGCAAAATTAAAAAGGTATTTTGATATTTTAACAAAAGTTAATATTAACAATCGACAAAAAAGAAAAGATCATCTTCTATTGGGATTGTTCATCTGGAAAATTTTTCAAATATTTCTTTTTCATTCTTAAATTCATCGTTGATTTTTATTTTTGGTATAACTAGGGAATTAGGAAATTAGAATCATTCTAAGAGAGTTAAGTTCATGAAATTTTAATCTTATAGAGGTAATTTGTAAAAATCAAAATGAATGCTTCTTTCTTAAGAAATCTAATTTATAAATTCAATAATTATCAGAATATTATAATGATTAAAATCAATGACAACGATTGTAACTAAGCCCAATTAGTTCACATATTCATAGGATTATTGTAGTCTTATAATTCTCTGTTAATCCTCATGAGATGAATTCAGAAGACAATGAATTATAAGAAAACAATTTTTGTTTTTAATATTTTGTTTTTTTAGATTAGTGTTCAACCATCGACAAAGAAAGCTTTTCAATTTGAAGAAATATTTGTTCATTTTGGTGACTCTATTCTTCGTGATATGATATTAGATAACAATAGTCGTTTTCTTTATGGAGCAACTAAAACTCGGGTAATTGTGTGAGTAACTGAGTATCATTCTCTACTATATATCTCTTTTGTATCATTGAATTCTTTTTTTTTTTTTTATTGTTTACCTGTTTTATTTACATTTCAAAATTATTTTCATAGCTCTTTCAAGTTGATCTTCATAATTGTGATCGATATAAAACATGTTTTTCATGTCTTTCATCACAAAATCCATACTGTGGTTGGGGTACAACACTCAATCGGTAAGTTTTCTTATTCAAGCATTAAATTTTAATCTTCTTCTTCTACAGTTGTACAATACGTCGAAATGAAACAAATGATCAACGACGTTTTCGTTGGTTACAAATATATGAGAGTTGTCCAAGTATTATCGAAATGAGACCAGCTTTTATTTCAAAAGCAAAATCTGACAAAGTAAAAAAAACAAAAAAAGAAAGAAATTTTTTTCTTGAATTTTTTTTTTTGTTTTTTGAATATTTTAGTTACATTTACAAGTTGATAATGTACCTGATGATTCTACTTCAAAATATTTCTGTTCATTTGGTTTAACTTCACTTTTAACTGATACAGAAGATAATAATAATAATGATAAACCTATTTATATATCAAATGCTATTAAATATGAAAATTATATTATATGTTATTCACCTCCATCTGAAACACTTTTAAATATTAATCATGGTATTCATAATTAATTTTCTTCTTTCTGATTATTTTATTTTTTACAAATTTAGATTCAATTATCATACGTCTATTTTACAATGATATTATTCTTACAGAAAAAAACGTTACATTTTATGATTGTTCATCATATTTAACGTAAGTAATTTTTTTTTTTGGTTCATGGAAATATTTAAATAAAAATAATTTTTAGATGTACATCATGTATGAATAATTCATTTGATTGTACATGGCAATTATTAAAAGCAACATGTATTGATAGTGATTTAGTTATTGAGAAAAACGATATTATAATAAATAATTCTTTAATTAATGAATGTCCACGTTATAATGTATCAACGAAAGAAATATTTATTTCTGATGGTGATTCGTTTATTCTTGGTGAAAAAGCTCGAGTTATTATTCAAACAATTGGATTAAAATATAATATTCAAAAATATTTTCGTTGTTTATTAATATTAATGAATTCAAGTATAATAACAAGTATTGGAAAAATTAATAATAATTCATTTATTTGTGATTCATTTCAAGTAAGAATAACAATAAAATTGTTTGAATAAATTTCAAAAGAATTTGTTTTATTTTTATTTTTAGATATCTTATGAACATGATGTTGGTCAACAAAATTTATCATTTGAAATCGAATGGAAAGAATGTGAAAATGAATGTATATATAAAAAATTAGAAGCTTTAACAAATTTTACAGGTAATCAATTTCTATCCATTAATTTTTTTGAATTTCTTTTTTTTTGTATACAGTAAACATATATAAATGTAAATATCTAGCGGATTCTTGTGGTTCATGTATATTACTTCATGATAATTATCATTGTATATGGTGTGAAACAGATAAATCATGTCGTCATGAAATAAATTCATCGATATGTAAACCTCATCATATAATAAGTTCATCAATGGGTGTATGTCTCGATCCACGTCTTAGACAAATCTATCCTATCATAGGTCCACAATATGGTCGTACACCAATACGAATCTATGGTTCAAGTTTAGGTAAAAAACCACATGATATATCTGTTGTTCTTATAAATTCCAATCAAATGGAATTTCAATGTCATATTCAAATTGAATCATATATTACTGCTCAATCATTTATATGTCAATTACCATCTTTACCAATTGGAATATATACAATTAAAGTTACTGTTCATTCAGTTGTTAGTAAAGATCGACCAATTTTTCATATTGTGGTGAATAAAGATTTTTTTTTTTTATTAAAATTTCATATGAAAATAAATTTTCCTTTTTTTTTCATAGAAACCAGTTATTAATCATGTTTATCCAAATTTAGGACCTCGATCTGGTGGTACTTTACTTTCAATAAAAGGAAAACATTTAACAATAGGAAGTAAAATAAATATATTTGTTGGTCATCAACCATGTTTTGTTATTGAAAATGAAGAAATATTTATTAGTAGTACAATATCAGATGATGAAAATAATCAATTTATTATTCCATCGATATCTCAATTAGAATTACCTAATGAAAATGAAGAAGAAATTATTCAATGTCGAACATCTAAATTAGCAGTTATAAACGAACATGATGAAAATCGACAACAAAGATTTGTTAAACGACAAGCATTATGGATTGGTACAATTAGAATTTTAATTGATAATTTTACTGAAACTTATTCGAATATTACTTATTCATATACAGAAGTAAGTAATCAAAAAATGAGTATTGAAGAATAAAACTTGGACCTGAACATCTCTATTGTCAACAGTTCGAATAGTTTCGCAGAAATATTAATCAGAATCTAAAATTTCAATTTAAAATATAAATTTATTGAAATCATTGTTTTTAACAATTAACAAGAGTCAGAAAATGAATGTATTCTGTGTCAATGTTAATTGTTCTCGTAAATTATTATTCATGAACTTTAGAAATTCATTCCGCGATGCATATTTTTTTTTTGTTCATTTTCAATTTTATGGTGAAAATCTTTGTTAATCATCTCTTATGAAATTATAGGATCCACGTGTTCATAATTTAAGTCGATATTCTGGTATTCAAAGTGGTGGTTTACCATTTCTTGCTTATGGTACTAATTTCAATTCTATTCAAACACCACAATTCTTCATTGAATATAATAATAGTCAAATATTTGTCGAGGTTTGTTCATTATTTATCCCTCTCTCTATTTAATTTGATTTTGAAATGAAAAAAAAAAAAAAAAATAACAAATTTTAGAATTGCTCAGTTAAAACTCCGGAAAGTATGCTTTGCTATGGTCCATCATTGAAATGGATAGAAAATGAAATACTGCTTAAAAGTACAACATTATCTTCTACTACGACAACTAGTACTTCAACAACAACAACAACAACAACCGTATCATCATCACCAATAACTCATATTTTACATTCACGATCATATGATAAAAATCATTGTTTTGAATTTAAATTTGGTTTTTTTATGGATGATGTCGAATATGTTCGTAATACATCAACATACTATGAAGCATTTTTACTTTGTCCTGATCCAATTATATATCCATTTAATAATGATGGAAAACGTATACAATATCGTTATGATTATTTAACAATAGAAGGTTTAAATTTACTTGATGTTGCAACAATAAATGATTATTTTATAACAATTGGTTCATATCCATGTAATATAACATCAATATCAGATCAACAAATTGTTTGTCAACCAACAAATCGTACTATTGAAAAATTGATAAGAAAAAAACGTATTTTACTTGATATTAATACAAAATATAATGAACAAGCCATTGTTCGTGTAAGTACTTACAAAAATAAATAAATAAATAAATAAATAAATAAAATTAAAATTCAATAGGTTACACTTGGTCGTCGAGTTTATACCTTAGGTACATTAATATATACATCAAATATTGAAAAACGATCATTAGTATTGTATTATATAATCGCAAGTGTTTGTGGATTTTTTTTAACAATGTTTGTTATAATTGTATCAATTATTTTTCGACGCATAAACACAAAACGTACTAGACAACTTAATCGTTTACAAAATCAAATTGATACACTTGAAATGCGTGTTGCACGTGAATGCAAAGAAGGTTATTTTATTTTTTTATTACATAATCTCTTTTCTATTGTATTTATAAAAACAATAAAATTTCTATATATATATATATATATTATAGCATTCGCTGAACTTCAAACAGATATTGGAGAAATAACAAATGATTTATCACATTCCGGTGTACCATATCATGATTATCGTACATATTGTATGAAAGTATTATTTCCAAATGCTACTGATGAAGAAAAATATATGATGCTTCATAATATTGAAATACCAGTAAGAATAATTAAAAATGAATTTAAAAATCAGCTTAGATATTAGAATTCTTTTTTTTTTGCTTTTAAAATTATAAATTTTTTTAAAAATTTTTTCGTGTCAGGGTGTCAAAAGCTCAGCTCGGATTATATATACGAACCCTGGCACGAAAGAAATAGTAATATATATTGCATAAATACCGTATTAATTTTTGAACATCTGTCGGTACAAAAGAAGTTATTAATGAAAAACAATTGGTAGAACTATTCCTTATATTAGTGTACGTCTCTACAAGATCTTGAGAATAACTTGATTAAATCTTCAGAATATTTCGAATTTAATCTTGTCATGATTACCTGGGGTTCGCATGTACTGCAGCCATTTTTATCATATCTAATATTCATTAGATGAAACCGCTTATCTTCTTGGATTTGCTCTAGTGAAGACTAGTAGACTACTGATAATATTCACTAAGTACGCTCAATTATCTAGAAGTGCATATGAATGCTTTTTTGAATATCGCGATTCATCTCAGCTTCAGTAAGATTCATTGTAATGTTATACAAATCATAACAAGCAATCGAACTATGTTCCTTTAGGCCTATGTTGAGAGCACTTAGTAGTACAGTATACTAATAACATCAATCAATCATACATAATTGTTCTTCTTATGATACAGTAGTTCAAGTTATAAGTCAACACAGAATAATGATGCATGATTTCAAACGTGTCGAAAATAGAGAATGATAAGATCATGAAAAAAGATCACATAGATATTTATTGTTCAAACTGATTTCTTTTTTTTTTTTTTTCATTTGTTTCTCTTATAATCAAGTCTTCTCCAGAGTTTTTACATATCCATAATAAACTAATAAAAACTTCGTGTGTTATATTTATTTTATCAATTAGAGTTGGCACAGACGCCAGATGAATAACAATCATAAAGGTCGTCGTGTCAGAGTTAATCAATAAATTTCAAAGAAAAACATTTACGATGTAAAGAAACTATAATTAATACAGCGTCATCTCGAATCTTTTGTTTGCTACATGTAATAAACGATTTCAGCAGAAAATTTGAACTTTAAGCATAAGTTGATTTAATAAAGGCACTTTATATTCGAATGAAAAATAGCTTTCTTCATTCACACTACAACAATAATTTATTTTTCTTCTGTAAAAACTAATGTGAAAAACTTGAATATAGTTTTGTATAGAGTTTGACCTGTTTTACAAAATATTCAGTTTAGAAAAATGTATTTATTCAAATTGTATATTTTGTAAAGCTTTTTTTTAAATAAATTCTACTCATATTTATTTCTAGCTAGAAGCTAATAGAAGAAATAATGTTCGACAAGGTCTTCAACATTTATCTCAATTATTATATAATCGTCATTTTCTTCTTCTACTGATTCATACATTGGAAGCAGATAAAATTAATTTTCGTTTACAAGATCGTATGCAATTTGCATCTCTTATCAGTATTCTTCTTCAAGATAATATTGAATATTTAACTGAGTACGTTTTGAAAAATAATTTTTTTTTTTTTTTTTTATTTCATGATTAATATTTTATTTAGATTATTAAAAACATTATTAAAAGAATTAATTGAAAAATCATTACAACAAGATCGAAATAATAGTAAAATTTTGTTAAGAAGTAATGCATCTATAGCTGAAAAGATACTTTCAAATTGGTTTGCTTTTCTTCTTTTTGGTCATATCAAAGTAAAAAATCAATTTAAAACAAAAAAAAAAAAGAGAAACTTTTATTTCTTTTTTCATGTCAAAGGAACGTATTGGTTCTCCTTTGTATATATTATTTCAATCAATTAAACAACAAATTCATAAAGGTCCTATTGATTATTATACAAATGAATCAAGATATTCATTAAGTGAAGATAAACTTCTTCGACAACATGTTGATTATCAATCAATGGTAAAAATATAATGAAAAATATAACAATTATGATTATTATTTTTTTTCTTATCAGATTGTTTATGTAATTCAAGTAGAAGATGATAAATCTCATCTTATATCAACACCGGTGCCAATAAAAGTTCTTAGTTGTGATTCAATAACCCAGGTGAAAGAAAAAATAGTCGATCATTTTTATAAAAATATTCCATTTTCCAAACGTCCATCCATTGAAGATTTTGATTTGGGTATGTATGTATTGATGCAAATCTTGGTTTTTTTTTCTATCGCACGAGATTATCCATTAGAACAGATCATCAAAATGTTTCTGAATACAAATAATCTTTTGAAGATTTTTATTTTTTTTTTTACTTTTGAGCTGAAACTCAAAAATTTTAAATCTTAGACAATCGAATCTTATGTTGATAGTATTATCGGATGAAGTTGCATCGAGTTTTACTTTTTCTAGAACATTTTTTCCATTATGTATTTACATATATTTCTTTCCTATAGAATGGAGAATTGGTTCACATATGAAATTACTTCGTGATGATGAAAAAGTTGATAATCCTGATACAAATGATTTTGTACAAGTACAAACATTAGCAACTTATAAAGTATAATAATATAATGAAAATAAGGATAAAATAAATAAAACTATATTTAGGTTCATGATGGTGCTCGATTATTTCTTAGTTTAAAACCTGGTATAAATCACACAAATACATCATCATTTTCATCATTAATAAGTTCTCAAACAAATTCTGGTGGATTAAATAATGAATTAACTAGCTATTATCCAACTAAGAATTTATCTTATACACAAAAAACTGATGATGATCATAGTTGGCAATTACTTCAAGGACCTGGTAACGGAATTTATATATATATATAAATATATACAGAATGTCCCAAAAGTCATGATTACTTAATATATACAGATAACTCTGCTATTGATTAATAATGTTTGTTTTTATTTGAAATAGGACACTAGTAACAAGTTCATCAATAGTGTTGAATAGATAACATTTTTGGCGACCATTTTAAAATGAGATTGTTTTTCGATATTTACTTGAATTTCAATCGTTATTATAGATTTTTTATTATTTAAGTTTTCGAAGAGTCACGAACAACTTTCTATGAAAAAATGTATTAATGATTTCAAGCATTTAAAAATATGTCAAACAAATGATTAAAAAGTAATAATCAAAGATATAGATAATCTGAAGTTCATAATGATGATAAAAATTCAAGTAAATATCAAATAAAGATTAGCTTCTAAATAGTAGCCGATATATTTTATCTTTTCTACACTGTTGATGAACTTGTTCTTTTACGAATCAAAACTTACTAATCTCTTACTTAAAATAGAAAAGAAGTTTTTGATTAAGCTTGATTAGTAGCAAAGTTATCTGTATCTACTAAGTGATCATAACTTTTGAAACATTCTGTATATATTTGTAATAAAAATTCTTATATAAAATAGAAAGTCAAATATTATTAAATTCAACAATAGATTTAATAAATTTACGAAAAGATCATCGATTTAAAACTACAAATCAATTAGAACAATCATTTTCTAATTCTCGATCAGAACAAAATACACATTTTTATCATTTAGTAATTGTTTATACATATGTATATATATTTTTTTTTGTTTAAATTAATTTCAATTCTTGTAGGTTAAACCAACTGATCGTGAAGATGATGATCGAGCATTAACGACAAATAAACTTGTTTCAGAAGTTTATCTAACACGTTTGTTAGCAACAAAAGGTTCATTACAACAATATATTGATAATTTTTTTGATACAATTTTTTGTCTTGTTGATTTACCATTACCAATTAAATATTTATTTGATTTTTTTGATGAACAAGCTGAATATTATCAAATATTTGATTCAAATATTATTCATACTTGGAAGAGTAACAGGTTTGAAAATTGCAAGAAAAAAAAAAAGTTTTTTTCTATTTTTTTTTTTTCGATATTTTGTTAGTTTACCATTAAGATTCTTTGTTAATATTATTAAAAATCCTGATTTTATATTTGACGTTCAAAAAACCAGTGTTATTGATGCATCTTTATCAGTTATTGCTCAAATGTTTATGGATAGTTGTGCTGCTGGTACTCATCAATTAACAAAAGATTCACCATCATCAAAACTTTTATTTTACCGTGATGTACAAAAATATAAAAAACTTGTAGAAAAGTTAGTTTAAAAAAAAAAACTTAATCTAAAAAATAATTTTGTAATTAATAAATTTGTCTTTAGATATTATGATGCTGTTTCTTCTCTTCCAACTGTATCTATTAAAGATCTTGATCGACATACGATATTGTTTAAAGAACAAGAACATCAAGTAAAATTTGAAAAGGAAATAATTTTTTGAATTAGTATTAAAATTTTATTTTTTAGAATTCATCAAATAGACGAACGAATGAGTTTAATAGAACATATGCTTTATTTAAATTATATCATGAATTTATTAGTCGATACAAGACTAGTTTACGCATAGCAATAACAAATGATTTTCATGACAACCAGTATCGATTAGCAGCATTATTTGAACAGATTGTTACTTTTATGGATAGTTTTGAACTTGATATTTAATATGTTTCTTGTCTTGTATACAAAATTCCGTATTAATCAAAGGATTAAACATATGATGTTTGAAAAATTTATATCTGTTTAATAATGAATGGAAAAACTTTTAGTCATACTTGATAATGTATATACATATAAATGAAGACAAAAAACTTTTCAAAAATTCATTCGTATAATTTGGATATGTTTCGCTAGTTTCTCAATTGTATTGTTTGGTGTTAAGAGAAAGTGATTGTTATTCTTACTGTAAAAGTTGATAAATAGGAGTTTAGTAAGCATGTGCTTTACTTTCGATCTTCAATACTGTTGACTTATAAAATAGCCATGAAATATTGAAGCCTTTCTTGAGTTAATGTCAGCTTGTTATCAAAAGAAAATGGATAGAGATGAACAAACAATTGTTTTGATTGGAGAGTGAATAATCTAATTATCAAGTGAAGTAGAGGTGAGCAGCTTCGGCTGCTATTTGGCTGCGAAATTAATTACGAATTCAGCTTTGCACTAATATTTTTCTTGTCTGGCTATACCTTTCAATTCTCTAGTCTCATTTACAAGTCATAACAAACATTACTTATTCTAAGCATTAAATTTTATCAAACGTGTAGTAAAAGTTAAGATAACTAGTTTTGAAAATTTTACTATTCAACAATACCAGATTGACTAGCATTTCTTCAGTGTGACTATTATGCAGTAATATTACATGGTCGCTGTAAGAGAAGATGCATTTTACTAGCACTACAATTCAAGACAGACACTAGTAGTATGTAGCTGACTACTTAGAGGTGTCATCATTCGCTGTGGATGCATATACAGGTGGAAGACAATGGGTGTGGGTGTGGTCTGGATTTGAGTGTAAGAAAGAAGACATTCACACTCACACCCCACCCACAAGTGTGAATGGTGATACAGCAATATTTGTGACATCGCCATCATGAACTAAATTTGGATCATTATGTGAAATAACAAGACCTATAATTAATATTAATCGAACAACAAAATAAAACATTCATCATAGCACGTGGAATATCACAACGAGGATTTTCACTTTTACCTGCTGCTATACCAATTACGCCTGAACCTTTTGCAAATTTGTTATTATTTTTTTAATACTTATTTAAATAAAATAAACTTGCTTGAAAAACAAACTCAAATACAATTGAAATAGTTACCATTTCACTAATGTCTTGAAAAAAGGCACACCATCTTTATTTCAATTATGTAAATCTAATTTTAACATGTTCAAGTAGACTAATGTTAACTAATAAACCAATTATTATACACATAACAATAGTTAAAACTTTAATCATAGGAAAATCAATATTCACTTTTTCCGAAACCTTTTACTGTAAATGCATTGAATATAAAAATTTATTCATTTTTTATGAACCCTTTGCTTTTTCTATTAAGATATTTAATATTATATTGAAATCAAATTAAAAAAAGATTATATAATATCACTTATTATAAATTTGATTTGTGTCTCGGGACAATTATATCACTTTTTAAACATAACTATTGAAATATCGATGTTTTATCAATAAAACGACTTCCATATGTATTAAATGAACTAACTTATTGGATATGGAGTTGATAGTTCAGCTATTTAAATATATATTTAGATTTACATATGAATAAATAAATAAATAATTTGTTTTAAAAGTCTAATCAAAATATATCTCGTCAATAACTATTGGTTTTTATTTTATCAGGATAAAATTAAGTAAAATGAGAATATAATTTACTTTTCAAGAATAAAATATTTTTTATTGAATTGATTAAGATAACAAGACTAATAAAAGAGTAAACGGTGAGCTCTCGACAGAAACCAACAGTAGATCAATCATTCGAGATGTTTTTGCTCGTATTTGCCGGACATCGATTTGATTAAATACGACTAATAATAGTCATTTAAAAGCAACTATTTATGCTTTTTTCTACATCTATCTCGAGATTAATTAATTTTGACCTATGAATTAATTAAGTATTAGATTATATTGAAAATAAATCAAATATTTTTCTTTATTTTCTCTGATTGATAATTTGTCTCGATTGAATATTTGAATATTTTTGGCGTTCCATTCTTCGCGAATATTTTAGGGTGGGGTGTGCATGTGGGTGTACTGAAGTAGCATCATAGCTAATAAGTCCTGAATAACTAAATAAATCCCATAGGAAAAATAAGTCTCGGTAGCCTTCGTTAGACTTAAAGCACGTTAATTAAATGAAAACTCTTTTTCTTTTATTTCATATAACATTCGATTAGTCCTCAACTCTCTCCTAGAATAAAAACCCACGGAGCTTCTGTTTTGCTTTGAAAACTATATACAACCGACTTTATTCGTTTCGTACAGCAACATTTGAAACACTGTATTCAACCAATAGCGCACTAGGGTATGGATGTTGGTGTGGGTGTAGATGCGGGTCTTCATTTCAACACCTACCCACAGTCATATTCACTTCATTGGAAATGCTCCATGCTAATGCTCATTCCGATTGGGAAACGCTGAACGTAAACGATCGTTCACGGTAAAGCATGACAGAAAACGGTGAACGTTCATTGAACCGTTTAGAGCTGGCGCATACGGTGAATTACGACTATGTCCGGCAGTCGTTGTATTTTCACAATAACTGTAGACGATCACGGTTTAAGTTAGTCGTTGACGATCGGGTATCATTGACCTGGAAACTTAAATTGTTGAAAGAACATTCCGGCATAGTCAAAGAGAAAGACCAAAGAAAAATTAGAGTAATTCTCTCAAAGAAGACTTTCAAATTATCGAATAGCAACGTTATTTTACAAGAAATAGACAATAAAAAGGTTATACGCAATATATCATTTGGTGACCTATTAAAAGAAGAAGAAACTATTCTTTCAAAGTGTCTAGAACTTTCTATTGAAACAAAATTGACAGACATTCTACAATTCAGGACCAAAATTGAAATAGGGGCTTATAGAATTTTAAAACAATCAGCCGACTCAAATTCCAAACCTTTAGACAAATGTCTAATTGGTTGTATTAAACGCTCGGTAGCTTATCAATCACTAAAAATTATAATAAGAGCAAGAAAATAATCAATGTCAGCTCAGATGAACCAAGAGGATAAAAATAGTTATTAAATGATAAATCAATTATATTGATGAAAGCTGTGATAAAGGAGGACCATATGTTTTGATGGACAAAGAACACTACATTCTGAAAGTAAAACAATTACTTTTCATAGGTAAGACATTTAAAAAGATGAATTATACGGATGAGAAACGCAATGTCAAGACTGTCGAACATGTTATAAAAAATTGAAAACAAAACTTAACTATGGCACTGGTGATATAATAAGAAAGAGACTCAGTAACGATGAATATGATTAGATGAGGGCTGTTGAAACTAGATGTGTTTGCTATTCTGTCTATTGAAGATACATAAAACAGACATGCCATAACATCCTGTCATTTCTACTTCCAATAATTACAATCTGTCGAAATACCTTACAAATTTATCAGAAGAAGCAAGAAGTAAGCCAGTTTATCACATAAAAGATTCATTTAGTTTTGCGAATTTGATACAACAACATAAGACATTCAAGATCGATTTTATGATTTGTCTTTTTGTCGAAGCGTTGTTTACTTTCATATCTGTTCATGAATCGATCAATGTAGCAATTAAAACAATCTTAGAAAAGGAAATGAATCATTCATCATTTACTAAACTCAAAGAAAAAGACTTAAGACAAATGTTTGAATCATGTGTATCAAGATCGAGATTTACGGATTTCGTATACGACCGTATACGGACTGCGTATAAGATAATCATAAACGATCGTATTTTTCTCCGTACATGATCGTTTACGACCATGTTTGTTCGATCTGGGTACGTAAGATGCCATCTCTATTCTATAAAGAACTATATCAGCAAATAGAAGGCATGAACATGGAATCATCATTGGCTTCAGCTCTTGTTAATCTTTTTATGAGTCGTATTGAATGAAAATTGGAAGAGTATGAATATAATGATAAAATTAAAATAAAATTATTGTTACGTGTATGACGCGTTCATTATTATGGAGCGTAAAGAACAAGACGCTGATAATCTATTGAAATATGCTAATTATCTACATTACAATAGTAAATTTACATGTGAAAAGGAAATAACTTCGAGCTTTCAGTTTTAAATGTACAGATTAGTCATGAAAGACAAAAATTTGAAACGACTATTTTCAGAAAGAAACCACACACAGAACAGCTATTACATTGGCACAGTTGTCAACCAAAGAAATGCAAAGTCGACTTGATACGAACTCTAATTTCTTGTACACTTTCAATTTGTTCGTCGAAAATCTTGTTTAACGAAGAATGTAAAATAATTGAATCCTTGCCAACTAGAAATGGTTAACCTCTCGATTCGATAAAAATAAAGATGAAGAACATAATTGATCGATTCAGCGGAACAAAATCATAGAAACCATTCAAGACAGGTTTCTCTGTGCCTATTACGTACCATAGATGATATGAAACTGTTTTGATGACAAACGAAATTAAAAGCATGATAGAACGGAGTTATTTCACGACTAATGTTATCTTTGATTATCACAAAGGACTCTCTCACTTTCTAAACTCTTCATCAAAAATTACAAAGGAATTGATCCTATGAACATTGGCGTTGTGTACAAATTGATCTGTATGCAATACCGAAAAGTGTACATTGGTCAAACTCAGTTCCGTATTAAACATCGAATGAATAAATATAAAAATGTATTAAGAAAGGAAGGAAAAAATTGCTGCAGCTGATCGTGTTGTTTTAAGCTAAGTAATTCATCTAGGTATAAAGTTCATTCTATTCAGTGCTCAATTTATTTTCTTCCAAAGTTGTAGCAATGATTGTTACTTAATGATTTTATATATTGATGCGAGTTTTTTGCTTCTTGTTGAGTATAATTAATGTCGTCATTGGTTGTTGTAGGCATCGAGGTAATCAAAGTATCATCAGAAAGAATTATTTCATCAAGATCATTAAATTCGTTCAGGTAAGTCTCTGCAGCATAACTATACTTCAAACATATTCATTGCTTCGAAATTTCCTAGCTGTTTTTCACAAAGAAAGATGAGCCAACCGATTTTTTGTTCCTATGACGGAATGAAAACATCTGTATTAGAAAAAAAATCTATGATGTTGAGAAACGAATTTCTGAAGTTGACTTTCAAATTTCATAATGATAATGTTTTTAGACAAGAAATGACTGCACTAACAATTCAATTATACGTTAGTCATATTTCTTTTTGTAAGAGTTTAAAATGATCTTGGAGAAACTGTTCTATGATAATAAGTTTATTGATGTTGATCATTTTAATGACATCATACTTTGTTAAAGTCACTTCTAGTGATGATACAAGTACCAGAGAAAAGAAACTTTAACCTACTGGTAACATAATATCCGGTGATCTATCAAAACTGTATAACTGATACAAATTTTGATGCATATTTATACGAAATTGTCGATCTAAGAATTAAAGTCTTGATAGAACAAAAGACTTTCTATTTTAATTGTTCAAGAACTGATCCCATTGGAGACAAAATCAATAAAAAAAGTAATCTTTTTGGCATTTTTAAATATTTGATTTTTCTATTTACAGAGAATATAAAAGAAAAAGTTTTCTGACTATAAGTTCAAATCACACAAACCATTCATTGTTTATTGGATGGTTCATATCAGGGTGTTGATGTGATTGTGCGTGTACATGTAGTGTTGTTCTTTTTTCCTCTATAATCACATCACACCCACAGGAATCGTTTGAAGTTGAACTTTAATGTTCAATCATGGATATCCCATTTGAAAGACAATCATACGTATTAACAAAAGCAAAATATTAGAATTCCATCAAGCTCATGTTGAAATATACGCTATAGAAATTGAAAGACTTCTTTTAAACTTTCTAAATTCATCATTATCTAGACTCACGTCGATGTACAATATACTTACTAGATATTGAAAGAAGCTACAACTAATTGTTACATACTATTCAATAACACAAAGTGAATATTACATAACCATAGATGATTTCTTCGGTCAACCGATACTGACATTGGAGCATTGCAATCACGTACTTCAAAATCAACAAACAGTCGCATCTTTCTCGACACTCAGAAACTGATCTTTAACAGAATTAATTTAGCTTTTGATTACGAATCAGTAAAAGATACAAGAAAAACAAAGAAATACACAGAAGTTGGACTTCGTTTTGATCATTGAATCACTATTATTGTCAATAGAGTCTTATTGAAAATGTTCAGCTAGATAAGAATAGTCGTCAAAGGAAACCTATTGGTTAAATAATCTTTAGAGAGTTGGATCGAGCCAACATCGACGTCGAAATTCTTGACCAGACTCATGAATCCATTTATTTGCTATCCATTTATTGCCTATCAGTACTGGACAAGCTGAGAATAGAGAAATGAACTTAGTTATTTTGAGAGATATCAATATAATTTGGAGATTACTAACCTCCATGTAGAGTTTTATAGTTGACTAAAAAAATGGACAATGATTAATCAGTTTAATGCAATGAAACGTAAAAATATCATACCTTCACCAGATGCGTAGAGATTGTACCAAAATGCTGCACTTCCTTTCTTCGGCACAATATAACCATCGACCATAGGAAAGACCGTTGCACCACCCAGTTCCACATCGCTCAACTGAAGTTAAAGAAAAAGTGTTATATGATAACGCACCTCATTCAATCATATTCAACTTACATAAGTCAACCATGTAGCTATTCGATTACCTGAACGAAAGCAGAAGATTTGACAGCTTCTACGAATAAATTGTATAGTTACCTTTTTGAATATGATAAATAGACATTTCCTTTTTCTAAATGCAATACATCGACAATGATTATTTCGAAAAAGTCTAAGAAACGACAACTTACGTGATAAAAATCAAAATGAGGACTATAGTGACCACCAACGCCATAATTTGCAACCTAGGATGTAATTCACCTATTGATAATAATAAAATCGAAGATAAAATAATAACCTGAAGATCTTCTGTCGTTTCCATAGTCAAATTTGTCAAAGCACTAATCAGTTGAGAGAGACGAGCTACTACTGGTGAATCTTTATCGCTTATCCAAGCACTGAAATTAGAGTAATATAAATCAAAACTAGGGAACCATCCAGAGTACAAGCGCCAGTAGAACAAGGCAAATATGTACATATAGCCAATGTAAATGTTACATTCAAACGAAGCATATCATAGACAAACATTTGACGGCATTAGACACCCAAGTGAATAAATATAACAGTAAAAGGTGGAATTTACCTGTCATCAATATGCTCAGTAGTCATTTTTTGACATAGACAATCGAAAATAGACAAAGAAAAGAAAACAGGACTATTTCTCTTTTCATACCTATTAGTCAATATGTAACTGGTGAACTCAAATCTCAATATTATAGAATTTTCTACATATACTTTTTTCACCTGCACAATCACAATGAAGAGCGAACATCGAGAAACTTCAATGAATAAAAACTTTCAAAACGTATTCAATATTACAAAGTTCTTCCTGCTGCATTCTAAAGGCTTGATGCAATTTGACTGAAAAAGTTGGTTTGATGATTTCATTCAGTGTCAACGAAGAATTTTTCGTTTTCTTTTCGTACGGAATGAAATTTTGAAACTTTTCCGGTCGTTTCTTTTATTTCATACCAAACCTTTTTTTGTGATTGTTTTCGGTGAATTGTGAAAATTTCCCTTTTTAGATATTTAAACTTAGCTTGAAAAATCGATCTAGACAGAACCGAACACACATGCCGATCAAGGGTGGTTATTTCACAAATGACCACAGAATAAATAGCATTCTCACTGTGAATCATTATATTCGCATAATTAATTACAATTTAATGGAACTAAAAGCTTTTTTGAGACTGTCAAGCATGACGGAAACGAAGCATTTTTTTGTTGGCCTAAATTTGACTTTTTTTGTCCTTCCACAAGAGATAGTTTTTCCTCAGAATATTCTCTATATAACTGAATAATTGCATGACAAACAATATAATACCTCTTACTGATTCTGTAGGAAGCTGGTGCTAAGTTCTTGTTGGCAATGTTGCGTATGAGAGCACGTTGTAACTGTAAAACAAAAATTCATTTTAACTGTTCTAAAGGCCTAATTATTTGATGTCAAAAGGTCAGTTTAGGTTCACACATTGTCTCTTTTATTTCCTTACCTGGGATGTGGCCAAAGCTTTGATTTTTTTCATGTCGGTATCGCTTACAATATCGTGAAAGAGAAAGATGGCTGGTTCATCAAGTAGCTGTTCTTCTTTTACAGGTCCCAATATAAGATATGGATGGTTGTTGTGACGATATCGACAAAATAATCTAGCTTGACGTTTTGGACTAAGCTAAACAAAACAGAACAATCAAACGTTACGTCGACGAGTTCGCTATTTCACCTCTGCATGTTTTTGTCGACAGAGTTTTTCGTATGTTTCAAGAGATTCTAAATTGTTTCCCGGTCGTTGATTTTTTACTTGAAAATTCATGCTCTCGTTTGAATCATTTTGTATTAAAGATCGTTCGACATTATTAACGGTTGAGTCACTCATATTCGATAAAACCAAATCGTCTGTTTGTGAATCATGTACCAACGATTGATTTTGTATCAGAGATTCATAGTAAATTTTATTGTTTTTCGCTTTAACATGATCCGGATCTACAAAAAGAATAAATCAAGACATTTTCATCACTCTGACATAGTCTTGTATACCAATAGCAAGTATTTGTTCTGTCAACACAAGCGCATGCATGATATTACCTTGCTGAACAGGTAAAATAAAACGAGGTATATCGTCTCGCAAGAAGCATAGACTTTATTATGCAAACGCTTACCTGAGATGTTGAATAAGCGAGATGATCCAAAATATCGATTTTACTTAGAGATTCATCATTATTTTCTCGATCGAAACGATCAAGTGCTTCTTGCATCCACATTAATGTATGATAGAAATCCTTATGTATATAAGCCACACGACCAATATCAGAGCATTCAAATGCTTAAAGGAAAATAATGCGACAAACATTATACAAGACTCCAATCACATACGGGTCAACTTTTTTGATGGAAAATTTGAATTGATGTTTCCATTTGCTAATTGACTTGTTTTCAATTGATAGACATCTTGCAAACGTAGTAGAGTAATAGTGATTCCTATTTAAAAAATACAAACATACAAAGTAGATGCATAACCACGGACATTTCACTTGCCGATATAATCGTCAACTGATGGAAATAACCATTTGCTACTCACAATCTGGCTTAGAGCTAGACAATCATCGAATCAAATCAAATCAATCAATAAACATTGGTTCAATGAATGTACCTGGTGATGCAATGTCTTTGATTTGATACCATTCAATAGTGAGGTGTTTAGTAAAGTGATAGGCATTGATTGGATTGCTGAAGTATTGTACTGCTTTACCGTGAGCTTCAGAAATTTCATCTTGGATGCCATCGAGAAACCTTTTTCCAAACACAAATTCATTGGTTATCAAAAAAGAAATATGTCTATATTACTTTTCCACGCGAGCCAGTCGCTCGTATTCTTTTTTCAAATAGAGTTTCAACTGTTTTGCCAATTCCATTTCAGTCTTGAATGATTGAATAAGATGAGTCGTCGATGTGAACATTTCGCTCTGAACGCGAATGCCCAATTCAACAGTAATAAAAATAAAGTACAAGCAGATGCAACGCATGTTCGTTGTTTTCTATCTACAACAAGAAAAATGATGATCACTGCATAGGATTGATCGATTTTTTTTCAGCTATTTTTCGTATTTATGAAGCACATGGAACTGCAATAGATTTGTGCAGCTTTTATCCCAACGTTTTCAGATCTTTTCCATGAAAGTCAAAGAATGCACGAATGTTAGGTCAGGTTAATTTCTTTACCAAGTTCTCTGCATAGACTGAGACATTTGAAGTTTGAAGATTTTCAAGGTCATTGATTCCGATGCAGATGTTATATGCGAAAACCTATCCGATTGGCAAAGACTTAGTTGTTCGATCAAAATATATAAGCTATGTTGAAAGAATATAATGAATTGTGCACAGCTTAGCCTGGCTGCAACATGTTCTACTATTCTCGACAAGAGAAGCCGACAAGCTTGGTCGACAGCGAAAAAATTAAGTGTGCATGGTTGTTGAAATATTGAATATACGTTCATTTGTTACGAATAATTATGCCGCACTAGTTTTTAAAGGTAACTACTAACTAATTTATACACATTGCAATTTGAAACTAGTTTTGCTTCGGAATGAATATGTATAATGACCAGTCAATGCGTCGCATGGATGAAGCGTTGAAGATATTTTCATTGTTAATCTATTCGTTACAAAAAAACTTGTTGTAGACAATAAATTCCATACAGTAAGACTCCAAAAAAGAAAAAATAATCAAATCAACAAAGTGCACTTATTGGGATACTCATAAGATGCCGTGTACATAGAAGAATGGATTAATGTAAAGGCATTGCTCTCAATAGCAAGCCAAGAAAATGTCTTGAAAATAAAGCTGATTTTCGACCAGCTCTCTTCCAAGAATAAAGCTAATCATAATTTACAACTGAAATTTGATGGGTTGATACATAGCTCAAGTAAAAAGCATGTCAGAGCTGCTAGTGGTAACAGCATGACAATATATATTCTTTTCGATTTATCTCACTATTATGTTGTTGAAACATTTAAAAAAAATTGGTTCTCTCCATTTCATTCATTTATTACTCAAATCAATATTTTTATATGCATATAAAGAGAGTGTGCTCAATGCATGCGATTCATCTACGAAAAGAATGAATTAAATGAAAAACAAAGTTCTAGGGCATCTTCTCCGAGTGAATCAAATTAAGCTTCACAATAGCAACGAAATCACCCAACAATGATAATCATGAAAGGTTAATGATGATAATTATTAAACAGAACAAACTCGATCAAATATAAAAGATTAAATTAATAAATCAATGCGTGTATCAAATATTGATAGATTTATTCTTTTCTACTGTTCGAGATTAAAATATTGTTCTAGATAGACATGACGAAATATACTGGATACTCAAATGAAAAACAAAAATTTTATGTACTTAGTTTTGCTCTTCTGTTCAAACAACGTATGAAATTGATCTATATAACTAGTGATTCTGGATCTGTGAAAAAAAGTGTTATTTGCCTAGATCAGCAAGAAAAACGAGTGACTACTTTAGATGTTGGTTAATTTAATTCGATTATTTGTATGCTTTTCATATTTGAGACGTTCGATTAATAAAATAATATCACACCAATATGTGAACTATAGTATGAGAGAACATGCAATGCAATAGCATTGAAAGTTAATCGTTATGAAACGAATAATTTAGTGTTAAAGGTTAATGTTATTTGATTTCAAGGTTTTTCTTCGAATGAAAGGTACATTTTAGAAAGTATGAAATCATTGACCCAATAAAAAAATATGGTAGAAAGAACCCTAAATTTTTTTTTTTACTTAGAAGAATTTTTCTTCATGTTTATTGTTTGATGTTCGCTTTAAAAGATTATTCGAATATCATAATTTTAGTCTTAAGAGATTTCTTTCTTTCATCAACAATCTATCTGTACTTTCAGGAGAAAAAATCATTTCTAAAACATATTAAATCAATTCCAGAAATTCAATGGCATTTATTCAAAGTAGTACGTCTTTAAATATTTAAAGCTCTATGAATAGATGTAAGAATGAACATTTAATGAACCGATTTTTTCTGCAAAAATTCATCCTTCTTTGAACAATGATGATGACAAATTTACATTTTAGCCTGAAAATATTTTTAAAAAAATTCTTGTCATCTATTTTTATATACAAAATGAATCCATATATATATATAAATTTATTTTTCTTTCATTTTAAGACATAAAAAGATCATCAAATAAACAATTAAAATATTGAATAAACATCGACCAAAGTGAATGAATAAGTAATGAAGGTTCTTTATCTCGTAATAATGGTAAATAATCAAGTATAATTTGAACATTTTGTTCTTGATATCTATACAGACAATCAAGTGTTAATGGTCGATGTTTTTTAATAGCAATAGTTGTTTCGAATTGTCGTTTATATGTTTTAATACCTAATGATAGTTGTTTTATTACCAGTTCATGTGTATCAAGTATAGTTTGAATTGAATTTGTTTTTGATGATGTACATGCAAGAATACATTGTAAAAAATTTCTTTGAAATTGTATAAGATAAATTAAATGATAAAGATATAATGATGATTTTGGTAAAATAAATATAGAAAAATTTTTTAAATCTAAATAAGTCATTTTAATTGATATTAAACTCATTAAAGTAGTTGATAAATTATCATTATATAGATTATAATTTGAATTAAAATAATGCGGTATTAATTTACTTTGAAGACGATCGAAAAGAAAATCAGTAAAACGATGAGCATAATTAAGCACATCATTAGAAGTAAAAGAATCAGATGAATATTGTTCAAAGAAATAGTATAATATATGTTTAAAAATAACAAATGGAAGTTGTCCTTGAGTTTTTCCATTTAAAAAATTCCAAATAATTGATGCAAAACGTATTTGTTCATCAGACATAGTCAAGACAAGTTGTGCTTCAATAGCTGTATATGTATAAGACCAAGTTGAATCTGATGACGATGAAAGAATTTTTTCACAAGCAAGACATTTACTTGTTTTACGTATGTCTTGTTCATCATTATTGACACGAATAAAGCAAGTACCATCAAATAATTTATCAATATTGACTGGCCATAAACGTTGACGTTGTTCATAAATCTGACGTATTTCTTGTGGCCATGAATGAACACGTAAAACAAAGTAAAACGATGTATAGCTAACATCAAGGTCATATGAATAAGAAAATTTCGCATTATTAATAATTGTTTGTCGAATTTTATGTGGATATTCTTGTGATATATAACCAAAAATTGTATTGTTATTTGTTTCATTAAAACACATTTGTACCAAGTTATGTGTTGTATTAACAAGAAAAAAAGGACGTAAACGATGATTAAGTTTTGAACCGGAAAATAACAATGAACAATGATCACATGACGAAAACAGTTTTGGTAAACGTGTTACATTATTCGTTGTATATGTAAGCGATTGAAAGCCAAGTAAACGAAAATGTTTTGTTATGTGAACCAGTTTTTGTTGTTCGTCAAAGATTAATGATGGTGTATCGAACTTTTTTACATCACTAGAAAGAATAATAAATCATTAAAAATCAAAATTAAAAGAATAACTTACTTCAAATGCATACATTCAAGTTCTTTATGTTCAATTAAAATAACTTTTGAACATCGATGAATACGAATAAATTGTTGTTGTACAGCATCATCAATAATAGTACTTAGTGTTTTACAATTATGAGAAATAATATTTTGATGAAATTCATTAATAAATAAATCATTATTACAACGAGATGATGATGCTGGTAATACTGATGTAAAGATTTCATTCAATGGACATATATATGATGATTGATTATTAAGATAAATTTGTTCGGAATAAGTTAATGAACGAGATCCATTTTGATTTATTAATGGATTTAGTTTTTTTGAACGAGAACATGGTGGAATAGGTATAAGAGCGGTTGATGGAATTGGAGATATAACAGCTGATGAAGAAGATGAGGGTGATGATGAAAGAATAAGTCGATCTTGAGAAGAGAATGGTGTTGAATTGCATGAGAGTGAAGAAAGTGAAGAATCAAACAAAGACGGTGAAGGTGATGTGTTAAGTGATTCTTAAATAAAAACATACACAAACAAGCTTGTATTTAAAGCAATTCTTGGATATATATATATTTGCTATCTTACCTTGTATTATTTCTTGTGTATTGATCATAGTTTCTCTAGTTGGTATTTGATCGTTGATAATTGTAAAATATTGATGATTTTTATTCTGATCATTGTCAATTATATGTACCTTGATATCTATGTTCACTTTTTCATCAATATCATCATTGTCATTTTGTTTACTTATGTCTTTCTCCTTGCTAACCAGTTGTCCCATCGTCGTATTTTCTTCGTTTATCGTCAATTTCAATGCTTGTCTTATATTATTCTCATCAAAAACTATTGATGTATTGCTTGATTTAAAATTTTTACATTCAGATGACAATTGAACAGGCGATAATGTTGATGATGTATGTATGAATACGAGTTGTTCATTAGTTGGTGATGTCGTCGTCGCTAAGATTGAGGGTGATGAATATTGAATAACTTTTCTTTCGCTATCGTCATTACCGTTGAGTATGATATCAATTTCTTTTACATCGGACAAATGAGACAGAAAAATGCTACTTCGCTCCGTTGAAGTATTCAATGGTGATGTTGATGACGATAATAATAATAATGGCTCTTGTTTTGTAGGTCGTTGATCATTACAATATAATTTAGTAGAATTAATTTTTGTTGAAGGAGAATGTCTACGGTGTTTATGTTGTAACGTAGATTTTTTACCAATACAATTACCCATCGTATTAAATTTTCGTAATAACTAGAGAGAATAAATATCAAAAGAATAAAATATGAAATGTCTCATTTCAGCTGTCAGATTGGAAACCTCAATATTTCAATGAAAAAAAAACAAAAATGAAAATTACATCGATATAATATATACTCCTGTGTGTGTTGCATGTATGCATGAAAATTTTATGGCCTCACTCTCTCATGCTTTTTTTTTTTTTTTTATTTAAACTAACAATAGTGCGATTCGTATATATTCACTGTCCTTCAATCTCTTCATCCATCACTATTCATTTAGTATAACATACTGTTGTTGTTTATGAACGAAGTAATCGTCAAGTAAAGAAGTAAATTCTTGCTTATGCACATTCATATGAATGAACTCTTTCCTACTCTCCCTCTCTTTTCTCTTGTCTTCTTTCATTTGTCACTGAATCCTTCATATATGTCTCGAGATAGTTCGATTAAACACAAATGTATAGTAGTTTGATAACCTTCGGCCAAAAGAGAAAAAGCTCTCCTCTTCTTCTTTATGATATATATATATGATAATGATTGATATCATTTCGTTGTGTCAGATGAATATATATTTGTATGGTAAATTAGGACATTATAGTTTAGAGACATATGAAGATAACAAAAAACAGCAGGTTATTTCATATGGGTCATATAAAAAAGAAACCAAATATATATATATAGAATTCAAATCGATATTATTACATATGAACAATAGTTATTGCTATATTGTAAATGATGAAACCTCTATAGTACATACATACTATTATGTAGAGAAACAAATGGAGTGATCGAAAGTTTTTTATGTGACAAAAAAAAATGATTATTACATCAAAGAAGCACAAATAAATTTTCGAACATACATACTGTGTTAATGTCCTATGATGATACAAGTGATTATAATTATTGGTTCTACATATATGCACTTGCTTTCACTTTTTTTTTTGTCACAATAGACTCCAAAAGCGAGAATGTGTAGCACCTGTTCACCGATAGTTCGAACAGTAAAAAAATACCAACATCATAGAAATGTCGATGGGAGAAGGCTATCAATGCATTACTATAACTTCGTTTCTTCCTCAAAAAAAAAAAATGTCCTTGATCGAAATATTGAAAGGAAATTGAACTAAGTGACAGACGTATCTGATTTCTAATGCTCGTTTATAAATAAAAAGAAAGAAGTTAAAAAAAACAAAAGGTAATAAGATGATACCTCTTAGTTATTCTAGACGATCGATATATGAATAGATTTAGAAATGATTTTATGGTAGTTTTAACAATATTAAATTCTATTTTTTTGTGGAAGTATTTTTTCTAATTCATTTCAAAATATCTATCAACATAATTTAATCATATTCTTTTCGTAATCTTTCTATGTCTGACAATATAATCACTCAAACAATAATCGTCTATATCCTTAAACACTATAAAGTGATTCTTTTAGTGTCTCATCCCTAGTCGTTTCATCTTTAGCCGCCTTGAACAATATATATGTGTGTTTTGTGTGTGCTTGTTTATGTATGATATGAGATTATTGCCTCTACTTACTACCAAGCTGACCTAGAGAGAACTCTACATACTAAAGTTTGATCATTACGTATATTCATATATATATATAGAATACGATGACGTCGCACAAGTGAGAAAAAAAGGGGACAGACCTTGGCTAATAGTTATTGATATTGAAAGAACTAAATAAATCTTCATTACAATGAATCTGTACTGTTGTATTTCGGTCTTGGTTATACTCAAAAGATCACATAAGCATTACAAGAATATAATGTGTCTTTTGGTCAAACCTACGTCAGTTGATGATAGTTATACAATGGATAGTGAAGATGTTTATATATACATTCTCTGTATATATACGCTTGTTGTACTCATGACATCTAGTATGCATGCGTACAGATGACCAACTACGTCAATCTGAATGCTTTTTTTTTTGTTTTTTTGTTCAAACTAGAAAAGAAAATGATTACATCATCGCTTACTTTATTCAATATACTGTCTGTATTTAATAAATTTGTAAAAAAAAAAAAAAAAAAGAGGCAAAAGTATTGTAGATAAACAACAGACAAACCGAATGAAGATAAAAAATGGAAGAATACGAGAAAAAAAAGAATCATAATAGGAATACAAGCTGCTGTTCTTCACACTGTATTAAAAAAAAAACACAATGATCACATTTTAGAAACAACGGTTATAAAATAACAGATAGAAAACGAGTTCTATTTTCTTGAATGATCAAAAATAGCATAGGTTAAATATACATCTGATAAGTAATAAGTAAAGGGAGGATCTGTTACATAGAGATCATTTTATGACTACTATTTCATCATCGAAACTTCTCTACATACTTATGACTTACTTATATTTGACGATAATGTTCTGTCGTTGAAAATGTCGTCATGCATACATATATATTGATCATTGAGTGACTTGCACTATATACAATTTGTCATAACAATGAGAACACACGAACTGCTTGATAACGAGAAAACGTTTCTTTTTCTCTTCTTTATCATTTCTATTGATCATGCATATGTTATAGGAAAAGAAAAGAAAAAAAAATGATATTTAGCATATTAGCTTGAATGGATTAATAGTTGTATGATGACAATCTTGATCAAAGAAGCATATGTAACTGTTACTTGAAGTATCTTTTTACATACTATATCACACAATATATATATATATGTATTAAGTAAATATAGTCATACATCTGTTCTTGCCAATGGTGATAAAACGAAGCATGACATTGATTTTTGCCTAATCATGTTTATCAAAAAAATTTTATTAGGAATTGTCTGTCTTCAAAATGAGTTCAAAGTCATTCATGTGCATGTACGCATATGACGTTAAGTGGTACTATCAAGGACATGCGTCTGTGCAAATAATCATTTCAACAACTTTCATCTTTTTATGACTACAATTTATGTTAAAAGAAAGAAATTTGATGAAGTCGATTTCAATCTGTTGAATAGTAGCTAGTTTGAATCTAGTGTCCTTTATTTATTATCAGAAAAACTCTATTAAAATTTATCTTAATGATCATATCTATCTGTAAAATAACAAACATTTCATGCTTGTTCATCAGATAATATACGATGTAAAAGTAATGACACAAAATGTTAACCTTTATATTGATTTATAACACGTAACGAAAAGAAAATTCTTTTTTCAGTCAATGGGGAATTTTTTGCTCTTTTGAATTATATATGATTTATCTTTGTTACATTTATTCATGGTAAATGCGACATGAGAAAGTAATGGACATGATCATACAAGAAATTTTGCGATTTCTTTTTAGAAAAGAAATGTAAAATATTAACTTCATTTATTTTGCAAAACAAATACTTAAGAAAAAGAAATGTAAAATACAATGTCTAAATATTTCAAATATAAGCGAACAAAATTTTTACCAATAAGCAATTGGTCAAATTAAAAACTATTGAAATCTATTGATAATCATGGTAATGTAAGTTACCAAAGTGTTTTAATATCCATCGAAGAACACCAAGTGACATGAGAAAATATTGTTAATGTTTAAAAATGAATCGTAAACGTGAAGAAATCGTTTGCTCTGAAATATTTGTTTTTTTTTGTCAAAGAAAAAGTTAACTCTTGTTTTGCAGAATTTCTCTAATAAATCACTGAAGAATCTTAGCTTTCCCGTACGAGCATATTTTACTAGGTTATTGGTTTTTTGATTATGAACATACAGAATAAAAATTATATAGAATTCGGAGGAAAAGAAAATATTCAATCAGCTAATAACAAATTATTGTTTCAACACAGATTTGATAAAAGAGATATAGTATAGTAGTAAACATTTGATCACATTATTTTTTAAATTGTAGGATCTTTTATTGATAGTATTCAATATCAATTGATCGGATCAGAAAGATTTTGTTTTGTAATTAGCATTCAACGTAAAAAGTCAGGATGTCGCTCTCTTTCGTTTATGCATGTTTCTTTTCAACGTTCTTCCTATTGATTAGTCAATTTAACAAATCCGTTATACTGATACTTGTTTGCCTCATTTTATTAAATTTTCTACTTCTTGTGTGGCAACAGCCCTTCTCGAAGGTTTCAAAATCAATCTACTTGACAATAAATGAAATAATGTCTGGAAAAAAAGGCAAAGGCAAAGGAGCGTCTGTGGGTGGTGATTCAACTGAGGCATCAGGTGGTAGCAGTAAGGGCGGTACATCAATCAAAGTGAATAAATATTTATATCGAACCATTAAATTGATTAAATTTATTTCTATAGGTACGACATATTCTTTGTGAAAAACAGTCAAAAGCATTAGAAGCATTGGAAAAAATTAATAGTGGAATGAAATTTGATGAAGTTGCACGTACTTATTCGGAAGATAAAGCTCGACATGGAGTAAGATACAAACGTTCAAGTCATTTTCAATAGCTACATTTGCTTTATACATTTATAGGGTGATCTTGGATGGATGACACGTGGATCAATGGTAGGTGAATTTCAAGATGCAGCTTTTGCTCTTCCTGTTAGTACATTGGCTAAACCTGTGATGTCATCTATTGTTAAAACAAAACATGGCTATCATATAATAATGGTTGAAGGCAAAAAATAAATCATCTTTATAAAAAAAAAGAAAAACAAAAGCATTTTCTGAAATAAACTTCATCTGTCTTATATGCACATTTTCTTCTAGATAGAAAATAAGAAAAACCGAATGTGGAATGCCGGTACGATATCGTCGAAAGCGTATTTTGATTATATCTATTGTATCAATTATTATTATTATTTATTTAACTAAAAACCGTTCAGAAAATCAGACTGATGGTGGACATGATGATTCATCTAATATAGAAATAAAACGAAAGGCAAAACGATTTGTTGATAAAATAATTCATAGAACTACTACGGTGACATCAACTACCCAACTTCAATCCCGAACAGTACGCGAAGAAATTATTGAAATTGATGGAAAAAAATTAAGAAAGATTGATTGGCATGATTATGAATTGATTGATCGTGAAAATGCTCGGCAAGGTATTTGTTCATTATTTATTGATTAGTTGGCATTTCATCTTTTTTTTTTACTTTTAATTATTAGGATTAGGTGAAAGAGGTACAGGAGTTGAACCAAGCGCACAAGAACGTAATAGTCCACAATTTAAACAACTTTATGGAGAAAATGGTTTTAATGCTTTTATTTCGAATAATATTTCACTTGATCGTTCAGTTAAAGATATTCGTCATCCTGAGTAATATATATTTTATTTTGTTCATTAATTTTTAATCTTTCTTTTTTTGCAGCTGTAAAAACAAATTGTATCTAGCTGAATTATCTACTGTAAGTTCCTTGATAGAGTATTTATTTTTAAAATCGTAGTTATTTTGTTAACAGGTTAGTATTATTCTTCCTGTTCATGATGAACATTTAACTACATTACTTCGATCAATACATAGTATATTAAATCGAACACCGGCGAAACTTTTGCAAGAAATCATTATTGTAGATGATGCAAGTGGAAAAGGTAAATGTATATATGAATAAAGTTAAAGTTTAAATAAATCTCTTTGATATATATTTAGAGGAATTGAAAGCAGCACTTGATGCTCATATTGCTAATCTAACGAAGACACGTATTATTCGTCTTCGTAGACGTGAAGGTCTTATTCGTACAAGATTAGCAGGTGCACGTGAAGCAAAGGGTGAAATACTCATTTTCTTTGATTCACATATCGAAGTTAATATCAATTGGCTACCACCATTAATCGAACCGATTGCATTAAATTATAAAACAAGTGTTTGCCCATTTATAGACATTATTAAATGGGAAAATTTTGCTTATACAGCTCAAGATGAAGGTTAGCAAAATTTCATCATATTTCATACAATGACAAAACAATCAGGTATCTATTTTCAGGTGCTCGTGGTGCTTTCGATTGGAATATGTTTTATAAACGATTACCTTTGTTACCTGAGCAGGCACAAAATCCAACAGAACCATTCGAGTAAGATATTGAAATTCTTAATTTTTTTTGTAAATATCTTTTTTTCTAGCGATCCAGTCATGGCTGGTGGTCTTTTTGCAATCAGTAAAAAATGGTTTTGGGAATTAGATGGTTATGATGAAGGTCTCGATGTATGGGGTGGTGAGCAATATGAAATGTCATTTAAAATTTGGCAATGTGGTGGACGGCTTATTGATGCACCATGTTCAAGAGTTGGTCATATTTATCGGCAATTTAATCCACATGGTGGTTTTTCATTTGGTGATTATTTATCAAGAGTAAGCATAAACGAATGACGATTTAAGTTTTATTGAATGAGATTTTGTTTTGCGGTATAGAATCATAAACGAGTAGCAATGGTTTGGATGGATGAATATGCTGAATATGTTTACCAACGAAATGGACATATGAGGTAGAATTTTGTTCTGATGGTCATTGATCTATCATTTATTTAGAAATGTAAACCCAGGTAGTGTCAAAAAACAACTTGAACTACGTAAAAAACTGAACTGTAAACCATTTAAATGGTATAAATGTTATATTTTTTCTTGTTATTTCAATGATGAATTTATTGTTGGTTTTTTATATGATAGGTTTATGGAAAATGTTGCATTTGATTTATCTAGATATTATCCACCTGTTCCATTACCTCCATTTGCTATGGGAGAAGTAAAGAATATATATTTTCTTGATAGTTTCTAGTTAATTGTTACTATTTGTTTAGATTCGAAGTATGAATAATACTCTATGTATTGATACTAAACATGGTGGTGAGCATGCAACATTTGGTCTTGATCTATGTCTCAGAGATCATCAAGGTCGAAGTGGTGAACAAGTAAAATAAATAACTAATTACGATGACTTTTGTGAAACACGAACTAAAAGGAATATTGAAGTATAGAGAGTAGAAATTTGCATCGCCCTCTCCACATAGCTCGTAGCAGACGTTATTGATATATAATCTGCGATTGTATATCAATAGTAGCTCGTCAAATAATATTACCTACTTCCTTAATGGATTTCTGGATGCCTAAGCAAAAGAATAAAGAAACCTATCCCAAAGTACGAAGAATAAAACAATTTCCCTATTGATTAGCAACATTAGTAACATCGTGTTTCACATTGTAATTCTACAAGGATTGTGCTCTTTCTATCCCATATAAATTATTCTGTTGTTTTTTCTAGGATTTTGAGCTTAGTTGGCGTCAAGATATTCGACCCAAAGGTCGTGAATTTTGTTTTGATGTACCTAAAAGAAGCCAACGCGCACCTGTTGTGTTATTTACTTGTCATGGTAATACTAAAATTAATTTTTGTCTATTCAATTTAATTTCATTACATATATCAATAGGTATGCGTGGTAATCAACATTTTGCATATAATATCAACACTTATCAGATTCTACATGTATCCACACTTTTGTGCTTGGACTGTGATTTAGAAAGTAAACAAATTTTTATGGAACAATGTAATACAAAAAGTATCACCCAACGATGGACTTTTTCTTCGTATAACGCAACACTAATACTTAAAGAGATGAAACAATTTTTTGGATCATAGTTAGTATTTTTTTCAATAATTCTGTGATAAGTTTTATCATTTGTTCTGTTTTTTTTTTAATAATATGTGATGCACGTGTGATGTTAAACAAATATTAATCCAATAAAATAAATTTGTTTTTGTTGAAAAAGGATACGTTTATCGATGATAGAAAGCAGTTATCAATAATTTACACCAAATATAATATGATGTGGATTATATGGTTGAACGACAACAAATCGAATTCATGAACAAGCATTGCATATAAAGTGTGCATATTTATTCATATATGTGTATCCATTTCTAAACGAATAAGCGCGAAGGATAAAAACGTTCACCTCTAGCTGCAACATTGCTTTTCCTTATTCTATTAATCGTCATCGTTGTTGATATTCGATGCATATATAAGTATGCATCGTGATTTTCTTTTTTCGTTCAACAAAAGTTCATCCATATTTTTTTCTCTTCCTCTTTCGCTCTCTCTCTCTCTCGCTTTGTGTCGTTAACCGAAACATGCGTCAGTCAGTTTGAACGTGTATGACCTGAACAATCATGACAAGACTTCTTCTAGTCAAATCAGATGTTTATGAATTAGGAGAAATTATTGGACAAGGTGCTTATGGGTAAGTATTTAGTAAATTTGAAAAGAAATTATTGTCTATATAATTTGATTTTCTCTAGATGTGTGCTTAAAAGTCGAAATGTGACTACCAATGAAACTGTTGCTATTAAAAAGATGAGTATATTACGTACTCGTGATGGTTTACCGGCATCTGTAATTCGTGAAGCTGCTTTATTGAAACGTGTTGGTAAAGTTGATAGTGAAAATTTAATTAAGTATATATGTTTTAACATTTTATTTTATTTTATGTTTTTTAAATATTCATTTATTTTTATAGACTAAAAGAAGTATTTAGTGAACAAGCAAGTGTTGATCGACAGAATATTTATTTTATTTTTGAATATATTGAACGTGATCTTGAGCGATATCTCAAAATGTATAGTCCTTTAGATATTAATCAAATTCGAGTCTGTAATTTTGCTTAACTAAACACTTCTTATTATTCTGTTATTTAGAATTTTACTCAACAATTATTAACAGCTGTATCGGTTCTTCATAATCATTCTATTTTTCATCGAGATATTAAACCTCAAAATATTCTTGTTACTAATAACGGTTGGTTTGACAAAAAGAAAAAGAGAAGAAGTTGAATGAATGGAAAAATTAATTTTATTTTTTGTTTTTTCATAGGCATATTAAAATTGGCTGATTTTGGTCTTGCTCGTGAATATCATGAACATAAAGTGTTTACCACTGTGGTAAGTTATTGAATTTTTTAATATCAATATGTTTGAATTTATTTCGAAAATTTAGGTTGTAACTATGTGGTATCGAGCACCAGAAATTCTTTTGTCATCGCCATATTGTACATCAGCTGATATGTGGAGTGTTGGATGTATTCTTGGTGAAATGGCACTTGGTCGACCATTGTTTGCTGCTAAATCAGAGAGTCGTCAATTACGTCGTATCATACTGTAAGACGAGATTTTGTGGCATGAACAAATGTACATATAATGAAGATAAAATAAATTTTCTACAATATTTTAGTTTGATGGGTTTACCAAATGAAGATGAATGGCCACAAGATTCTCCGATTAGGAGAGAAGCTTTTGGAAATTATTCTCAATCGATTATAACACTCGAGCGACTTATTCGTTTTCAAGATAGTTGTGCTTTTGAATTACTTCGCGTAAGCTGTTTTTTTATTCTTCTATTTATATATATTAGAAATATTCATGTATATTTTATTAAATATCAGTCATTACTATCATTTAAACAAAGCCTTCGTCCAACAGCTATTCGAGCTCTTGAACATAATTTTTTTCGTCGAACTGATCATACTTCATGTACAGTAACTTGGTCTTCAACTGATATAGCCGAAGCAACAGCTGCTGTACCCAATCTAGATGCATATACAGATGGCGATTTTAGGTTTAATAGTGATGATGATCAAAAAATAGAAAATATTCGTTCAAAACACAATTCTATAGATGCTGGTTATTATTATCAATCGTGGTCATCTCCCGATGATGGTCAACATATGTTGACAATAGATAGTCATGTAAGCAGTGTTGCGGGTGATGTACCTCAATCACCTATTGATATCGTTTCCTGGTGGTCGGACAGTCCATAATGAAAATTGTTAAAGAAAGGATTTTGTTTTTTGTATAGTTTTTTTTTTCCTTTCAAATATATAGAAAGATATGTTAGAATAATTATAATTATTAGTATCAACAATAAAGCGTGAAAATTAGAATTATCTGATCATTTATCATTATTTGGGCATGAAAAAAGTCGTTATTACTTATTTACTTCGATAGATATTCATTGTGTATTTTCAATTTCTTATTGGATTATTTTTTTTATTGAATGAGAACATGAAAAAAACAGATGTTTGAATTTATTAGATAAGATATTTTCAACAACTTTTGTTTTCTGTATGAGAGAGTTGATTCAGATCATATTTATCATAAAATATAATTTTCATTGATAATAAACCTTGTGATGATGATGAACTTTTATTGTTGTTGCTTATTTCATTATTTCTCAGATCTGCTCAATGATATTACATGACATAGCCAAAAAAAGAATTAAATATACGGAAGAATCACATTGTTCATGAATAGTAACGTTAAAATGCAAGGAAGAAAAAAGACTTCTATGATAAAATTTCAGACCTGAATGTGAAATTAATGAAGAAGGATCGGTAAAGTTGCTAAATGCCGAAAATTAGAAATCCTTGTAAATTCTAGAGGATTTTTTTTCCTAAATTTTTATTAATAGAATGTGACAAACTATGCAAGAGTACATCACCATAGTGATGGTGAGAGCGAAATCTGTGATTGAAGAGGTTGTTGATTTTCAGGATTTTTCTGTCTACATCTACTCAATAAATCAGAACGATCAGTTGATGAAGAAAAATGTTATTACAATTAACTGAAATACAAAAATGTAGCACACAGACACTATAGGCAATTGTAAGGCGACATTTTCGCGCACGACTTTAACATGCAGGGTGGAGTGTGGCTGCGGGGGGAGGGGGTCAGTGTGTGCTGTAGGTTAGGAGAAGATCTAAGCCATCACACACACCGACGCCTATATCTTATCCTGTGCGTTAGAGTTGTGCGCGAAAATGTCAGCACACAAATGTCATGCGCATAAATGCCATACAACCATAGATAATGGGTGAATATATATAAAAACTCATCAACTCAAGTATTGAGTGTGGAAATATAATTTCATTGTATTTCGAGGTTATAATGATTGAAACACTGACTTGTCTCATAAGTATTGTGTCGTAGGTTTCGTCATTGCAAAGCATGAAATCATTATCACAAATGAGTTAAAATGTTGTTTGTTTCCGTGGTGAAGGTTGATCCATAGTACTATTATTTTGTAATATTATTAAAGTCAATAGGCTTTATCGTTTAAAACTGACTAGTAGCAGCAAAATCACGTTTTCTTTTTCCAAACCGTAGGGACTTAGATAATCTAGCAAAAAAAATAAATTGTTTCTCGATACATCATGGGAGTACGGCGTCGTCCTATAAAGAAAAGAAGTATCTCATAACAAAATTAATTTACACTATGTAAACGTTCTGGTTTTACTCACGGAGGTTTAAAAATTATATTATGCTCAAAAATCACCACTATTGGGCTTAAAAGATCTCTCTAAGAGACCCTGATTTCAGTTTGAAATCAAATAGATAATTGTATGAATAATTGATTGTAATGCTTTAAGTTTCATTCCAGGATTATCAAGAACATTTGTAAAAAGTCATACACACTGTTTATGATCATCTGGTAATTGAATTCAATTGATTTTTAATTCCAGAAAAATCTTTTTTTGTATTTTAAATATAAAGACTAGGCTAAAAAGATGTGTTGAATCTTTCACGTCAATATATGATTATGTGGCAATGAGCTTTAACAAGTATTGTAAGACTATATTTTGATATTTGTTCACAAGTTTCATAAAGAGATAAGATTTTTCATGATTTTTTTATGTTGTTTAACCATTGGATAACAACTACATTTAGAAAATACTTTTTCGCGTACCTTCAAAATTTTCGAGGTATGAAATCTATGTAATAAAAATAATGTGCTGATTTACTCGGACTCTTACAGCCTAAAACTTTATATATCGTCACAACTTCAAATTCCTTTGTTTTTATAGTTGCGCTAATTATTTGTTGTTCATCCAACCAGAAGAAAATATATATAAAATGAAAAGAAACAAAATAGGAACTATATAGATAATACGCGAATCAATATTGTAGTGCAAAATGCAATCCAAAGAGGCATCTCTGTTACTTAGTGGCTGAAACAAACAAATAAATAGAGTACAAATAAATTTCTTTTTTGTGAACAATATTATCAACAATATCTTTTATCATTAATATTGCTTTGACTTATATAAATTTATTTAAGCAAAAAAAAACAGGTTTTTTTCAAGACATTGACATTAACCATCTGTTTTGTGTGTTACTTTATATGAAATGGCAAAATTTTGCTCTATTTTTCTGGTGAACATTATACACATGGGAATAACGATAATTATTTTTCTTTTTTTTCCTATTAGTTTCTCATAACGAAATCAATATTGTTTTTGCAGTAGAACTTTATATTAAAGAATATTTAATGTAAATAAAATTGTAAATAATTTATAATTATTATCGATGTAGAAAAATTCATTCGAACAAAGTAATTTCTTTTTTGAAATAGAAAAAAATATGCAAAGTTCGATTTTTCATAAAATATTTCAATACTATAGAATGCACTTAACACAATTCATTATGACATGCATAGTACAAATGACATTGTTAAAAAACATAGTTGATCATTTCTCATGAAAATTTTCATTACTTTCGTTGTCAACATATTCTTTTCTTGTTTTTACTCAAGATTAAAATTCATCAAATGTTTTTCAATTTTAATGTTTAAAATTTTGACATCTCTTTCAAGTTGAAAACAAAAACAATTCGTATAAAAGAAAACGTTTTTTTTTTCATTATTTTTACTTGTCATAAATAAGCATTTGTATGGAACGAAACATTTCTTTTCAAAATTTCTTCTTTTTTATTAAGTGTGTCTCCAACGAAAACATTATAATGTTGTTTATTATTCAAACTATTGCAGAAAGAACAATAATTTTTCACTATTTGATCAAAATATACGGCTTTTTGTTGTTTATGTACACAAGTTCGTTTTCGGTGTTGTTTTTCTAGAAGAAAATTTGTTTTCCACGCAAATATTCCATAGAAAACTCATGAAGCTCATTCTCATTGAAGTTCTTAATTGATTCTAAATTAATATTATGATCTCATGTTTAATTCATTTTGACAAATTTTATCTTTCCATTTTAGTAAATGAAATTCAATAATTTTGAAATAATTTCCATAATTAAATTAACAGTTAAGTACGAAGCACAGAAATAAAAAAGTTTTTTTTATGAAAGAAAAAGATATAATTTATTCTTAGATTCTATCAAATGTGAATTAATAATTAAAAATATAAATATCAATTAATTATATTATTCATTAATCAACTTAAAATAATTATTGAAATGAATTGTAATTATTTTTAATATTTCTAACATTCTTCTCTTAATAAGTATAAAAGTCTTTTTCAATACACTATTTAATTACGATCGATAATGCTTTATGTAATATAGTCTGCACTTTATTGAAAGATTACGATGGATCATATTATTATACATAATTTCTCTAATATGATTATTTATTGATGTAACATAGTGTTAGCATGATTTTCTTTACATAATATTTTTAATACTCAAAAAACAAAAATGAATTTAGAAAAATTCAATGCTATATTTTTATTCTTTTCTCATTTACCATCATATATTACAAATTTTATTGAAACGATTTATTTGATATCTTTCATAAATCAAGTCGTTTATCTTGGTTGACCATATTGAGGTCATAATATTTTTAAATTTTTCTGAAAATTTAGTCGTATCAAGCTAGAAAAAAAGGATTATGTTTGAAACAAAGACTCGTACGTTATATGTCTAAAGGTTTTGTGCGTTGATACATTATTGTGTAATTTATACATTAGTTCTTTGTGCTCGATTCAAACAAAACACCTTTTTCATTACGATTTCATGGTAGATTTTCATCTTCACTAATACATAATCGATTGAGATTCTTGTTTATATAAACTTTTGCTTTCGTTGAAATGTGTTCAAAAGTATTGATACCTTACAGATTTCGACAAAGGATAATTATTTTATTCTCTGACGATCAAACATTCCATGACATCGAATTGTTGATAGAAATCATATAGGAATCTGATTGACAAAATATTTATAAGATTGTACAGTTCGAATTCGATGTATATGTTACAAAATTTAACCGTAAGATTTTGTAGGATACGTAAAAGTCAGATTTCTACGAAATTTCTCCAGGATACTAATGGATTTTATTAAAATTCTTCCAGAATCCAGTCGAATTTCAACACTGAAGATCCAAAGGTGATTTCGATAACTATTTGTTGATAGAGTCTTAGAGGACCTATTACAGTCAGAAAGGTTAGATTGTTTGATCACGACTCCGTACCACTAAACTTTGAAACAAAATTGAATCTAGCATGACTGTAATGTGATTGACAAATTTCAGCAAGATTCTAGAAATCTCTTGCCTAAAAACCTGATAGTTCATGAAAATAAATATTAGTAGTTCTCATATTACCATGTTTCTATGTCAAAACCGTAAATACTTAAAAATACTCGAATATATTGATCTGAACTAATCATGGGAAGCTCGCATATTGAATTTGTTAATTTGCCTGTAAACCTGAGAATTGAACTAGAATAATATAATCAAACTTTTCACTGGCAATTCAAAAAGTTTCATTACGCGTAATATGATCTGCATAATCTTGAACATGATCTATAAAACAAGAACAAGTTTGATCTATTATTGAACTGAATTACTTTTCTGTTTTCAATCTTGTGCTGTTACTCATCTTAACTACGTATAATTTCTTTGATTATAACAAATGCGTATATGGCATTTGGTTACATAATCAACATTCAAATTAGGTTATCTATGTATGATGAATTTTATTCTTCACTATCATGAGAAGAACATGTTGCAGGCTATTATTTTTATCACCAACTGTCGTCTCTCTGAATTCTATCGTCTCACGGATATTATCATATAGAGCTTAGGTTATGCCTGTGAAGATACATTAAAATGGCATAAAAATTACCATGCAACATTAGATAATTGAACACTAATTTATCTATTTCCATTGTTTTTCTTTATGTTCATTGATGAAATAAGAATGCAAGGTTTATATAATTTGTAAATGCATAAAAAACATGTTGTAAATTTAAGTTTCTAAAATCAAAAGAATTTTCTCGTGTATATTTTACCGACAGAGAAATTATCAAAAAATACCATAGATATGATAAAGCAATATCTAGATTACAAATGAATCTAACCTTGTAAATTAATTTTCAAGTTGTTCATAGAAATATAAAAGATGAGAGAAACAACAATCACTCAAGTATAGACTTATTTACTGGAAATTATTTCTGGCTTTTCTAGATATTAATCTTGAATATTCTTATTCTTATATGATGCTTTTCTAGAAGAAATAAACTTAATCTTCGTTTCTCTAGTTACTATAGTATATATTGTAATCATACATTCATTCTATAATCTTACGAAAATTATATGAACTATCTAATCTTATGTTCTATGAGATAATAAATACAAAATACTAATAGAAATCTTATATGGAATCATAAAAATGTCGACTCACCTATAGTAACTCTTCTTATACTGAGAAAATAACATCATACAGTTAAAAAACAAGTTATTATGCAATATGACTAGTTTCAAAGTAATCTGTTCTTGTATTAATAAGAACTAGATGAACTACGCTTGATTGAGAAACAATATTTATGTTTTGCATTTATATTTAGCCGTTGATAAAAACTATATAAGTTTTGACATTCACCTGTTTTGTATAATGGGAAACAAAAGCATTTCTCATAGAAATCTAAAACAACACTTTTTTTTTAAACCTTGTTTTATAGTAGTAATGCGGATATGTACGCCTTCTTTTTGTAAGCAGAATGTATTAAAATGTAAAATAACGAAATTTTATAATGAATGCACTAAAGATGAATACATTTTTTTTCTTTTGCTCTAATATAATCAAAGAGGTACTGGAGAATAAAAACAATAAAGTAAGGTATTCTGAATGAAAATAGAATAAATTGAATTTACTATTTTCTCGCTGAAAAAATAGATATCGTCATCTTGAAAACGAAGTATTTCTTTATTGATTGAACAAAATCTTCTACGTACATTCTGCTGTTTTGTGAAAAATATTAAACAGCCTATTTATCAAAAGTAGTAGATGTTCTGTATATATTATTTCTACTTGGTATACCTGCCATAAGAACACTGGAAAATAATTACCGTAAGATATATTATGGAATCTCTAGTTTATTGTGCCTCAGTGTCATTAGATACTGACTATTTGTCAACATTATATATTAATAATGATCCTACTGCAACGATGATTTTTCTGTTTTTTTGGAATTTAATTTTAAATTTAAAAGTTCGTTTTTTTTGTACTGCATTCATAGAAGGTAAAAGTGTTATAGAAAATGTTATAAGGACTAAACATCTAAAAAATATCTTTTTGCAGTTGTAAATACAATGATCTTAAGGAGCTTTTTATATTAGTTTGACGAAAGAATTATTAAATGTGACTCCTGATAATGAAAACTATTTTGTTGTATTCACGTGTGAATTATATAGAATTAACGACTATAACAGTATGTAACATGAAGCAGTTTTAGAAGTTATTTATTTCTTATAAAATCTATATAGAAAGAAAATTTTCCGTGTACTCCAATTAAACTTCTATTTCCTAATAACTTCATTTGTATAGAAAAAAAAAATATAGCCCGTTGTTATTATTTTCATGTATTCAAACATGAATCAACAGATCTGTTGTCACGAAGATTAAAAACTTCAGTTGTATTGCGTATTTCTTTCGAAAAATTAGCCCAATTTTTATTCAGCCACTGCAACAAAAAAGCATATAAAAGTTTCTATTAATTTAACTGATTAAGCCATTAGATTTCTCTATGATTTGACGACAAATAGAAATTATCAAATGAATGTTTTGTTTTCAATGGACGTCGGTTTTTATTGTCTGTAGAAAATGTATACATGAAAAAGAAAACAAAAATCAGACAACAAATTTGTTTAAACAGCAGTGGAACCCATTCGTGCAAAATTAGCACTAAAAAAGACTCCACGTGTCGAAAAAGTATCAATTTGTTTTGGTGTAGGAAAGATTGTAAGTCTATCATAAGCACCAGGACCCGGTACATTATCTGGTTTTTTAAAAAATCGATCAGTACCACTACGAAATGAGGATGTAACTATTGAAGGATTCACATTGATCACATTCATTTGAGGTTCATAATCACCCGGTGCTGGACCAAGTCTCTAGATTATTAATAAACAATATATTATGTGTTTTATTGAATCAATAGATGTCTCAAATATAAACAAGCTTACCGGTAGAAATACTCTTCGTCTGGTTTTTGATTTGAAAACACTATGTCTAAAATGAGTATAATTAAAACAAAAAGAACAATTTATCAATCATAATCAACGATATTATAAATCTAACTTGGCCGCTTCAATAGGAGCATTTATTGTTTGATAGTTTTGTGTTTCATATAGGCCAGGTGCAACATCAATATCCTATAAAAAATCAATTTAATTCATAAAATAATGTTTTTGTTTTTGTTTTAATGCACTTCTCCGTCTTCAGTACGAAGCACATTACTTGTACGGTTTTTTAAAAGTAGATTACGAATAAAAAAGAAAGTACTGGAATTCACTCGGAAAAAATACCTTGTCATGATTAGCAACTATTGATTTTCGTAATGAATATTCTCGTTCTGGGCCTTTAAAACCATATGTAGTCCGAAGTTGACGCATACTAAAGAATAAGTTTTAGATATACAATGTAATATCATAATGAAATGAAAGCTAAACCTACCGTTCTACAAAATCTTCTACTGAATAGGCTCCAGGCAATAATTCTTTGCCTTTGGGTTCTAGAGGTTGTGGATCTCGTCGTCGTCCGTCACTTTTGAAACCATACGTCATAGGACGTGCAAGAACGTCTTTGACAAATGTATTCAAATGAGTATCATATGTGCCAGGATTTGGTGTATCCTATATAAATCAATTTTGAAATTAAGAAATAAAACGAAACTATCATATTAACTATACTTTGATTGTAACACGCCACCAACTTTCACGACCAGATGCTGGAGCTACATAAGTATATGCTCTATTAATGCGATGTGATCTTCTTGCACTAACTGTAAGATCAGGACGAAAAGATGGTTGACGAGAACCAACTCGTCGTTTTCCTATTGTTGTTGCTGTTGTCGGTTTTGAACTAGTTTCATGACCAGCTTCTGAAACTCGTGAACCACGACCACTTTGCTCCAGTAATACTGGTGATGATGCAGCGTCTTGCATCGTATCTTCAATGAAAGTATAGTGAAAAATACATGAACAATCGAAATTCTAATATGTTGTTGTTCTTTGAAGCCACTTAAATTGTTGTTTTCTCTAACGACAGCAATGCTGAAGGCAACTACTGTGCATGGTTGTTCTTCATAATCGTCACGCGCGCACATATGAGAAGAAAAAATAATATTGAAAAAAGTAATGAAATTATGGGGCACACAAAAGAAGAATAAGAAAAGAACATGTTTCAATACTACAAAAGAAAAAAAAAATCGAACTGCATGGAATGATGATTGATAGACCATCTAGCATATGCAAGGTGGGAAAATTGGTTAATTTAAATTGAAATATTATAAAGAAAGAAAATGATCTCGCAAGTGAGGTAATACTTGAAGTAGAAATGTTTGTGTCGATACGTCAACAAAAAAAAAAAATATTTTCGTCAAGTGACACAACAAGTTGAAGAGCATGATTTCTATCATTACAAAATCAATGATGAACAAGCACGTATATACATACATAAATACATGCACTTTTTTGTTCTATATATACGAATCTTATTAATGAACAATCAGATGAGTCAAGAACTAATAATATTCGATTTCTTTTTGATTGCATAGCCTATTCACGTAGTCAAGTCTTCAGAGAACAGACAATTGTCTTGAGTAATGAAATTCTTTCACTATCACACAATCAACAATAATAATGCAAAGCAAGATAATTATTTGAACGAAAGAATAATATATAATAGTTTATTAAATGCTGTCTTATTTGTTTTTTTTTTCCTTTAAAGTTTATGCATTGAGATGTGTGCCATGTTCATTTGAATGATATGATAAATTACCACGAAATGAAAAAAAAAGAAGAATAAAGATGAATTCTAAGTTTTATTAGAATCAAAATCGAAATAACAGGATAAAAAGAAACAATTCTAGAAAAAAATCATCAATAACTCTTCATGTTGATAGAATAGAGTATATAGACAAGTTGAATGTCTGCGATTGTGTTAAGTATCTCAAATATATATATCTATATATGATTGTATAGAATGCAGACGATGTCGGCAACATACTGTTAAAAAAGAAACAGATAGTTGTCTCTCTTTTTCTTGTTTTTTCATTGAGGATGACAACGTTTGTTTCAAGCAGGTAGTTAGAGTAAACAGGGGGTCTATCGTCTTTTGAAGATCACAAGTACGTCATGATGCAAGCAACGGAAGCATTCGTGTTGTTCTTAAATTAACTTTTAAATATTTGAAACAAGCATAAAGTTTCATACTGTGACTAATGTAATCAGATAGCTTGATGTATATATGTATATGCATATTATTGAGTATCCATCATCATACATAAACAAACCAATGAAGATCACTCGAAAACAATCAATTGGATTGTTCTTTTGGCTACAAAAATGAATTTTTTTCATCTTATTTGAAATAAATTTGAATAAGAAAAAAAAACAAGAATTTTTTATTGAGTAAAAAATTTTCGTTGATGAATCATTTTTAATTGAAATAAGTAAAGAAGAAGAAAAAAAAAAAAACAGAAACTTTTTGAGAAAAATTTCCTTGCAAAATATGATCTGCTTGATTGAATGTAGCGAAAAATTTTGATACGATCAAATTTAGTGAAACATGATGCAATGTGTATGTGTTGCTGTGTGCTTGATTGAAATCTTTAGCACACCACTTGTCATATCTTCTTACGTCTGTTGATGGTGTTACTGTTGCTGCATAAATTTAAATTTGAGCTAAGTCTGATCTCATAAACACTCTGCAAAAAAAAATGATTCTGATCAGGCGCATCTAATCTTTTAACAAGTTTTGCTCATCTTCTGATGTTTATGAATGTTTCCGAAAATCGAAAACAAAATTTAATCAAATGGAAGTGTCATTTAATTCAACGTACTTTTTCTCATTGAAACACCACAACCTGTTCGACTGTTTTAGTTATTGCTGTTTTATTCGTTAAAAAAGGAAAAAAAAAACAATTATCATTAATATCATCGATTAGTTTGTCCTTTCATTCATCTAGTAAATAACAAAGATAAGAACTAGCATGTGCGATATGAAATGTGAACATTAATCGGACTCTAGTATGTGACTCTAAGGAGTCGTAAAAATGATGATTTTCCATATACGGTCTGTCATGAAAACAACTTATGTATCATAATCGTTCGAAGAAGATGACTTTTCTTTCTGATAAGCGTAAAAAATTCATTCGACACCCTCTACTTTCCTTGCTCTCTCTCTCTCTCTCTCTCTCTCTCTCGTTCTTCTTCTAATCATATATGTTGATTTGCTCTTTTACACATACGCACATACTAATGACTATTGTCGGTTTTTGGTCTCCCCTTTTTTTTTCTTTTGCTTGTCATCGAAAAACAGAAAAGAAGAATTCCCTAGTCTCGTTGATTTCTCCAAAGATATAAGAAAGATAGAAAGACGCTATGGAACGGCGTCTGATTGAGTGGAACAACGATCACACGTCGTCTTCCCCTTGCTCTCTCTCTCTCTCTCACTCACTGTCTCTTATTCCCTTGTTCTCTTCTTATATCATCATCATATACAAAAGATGACGAAGCGAACAAAAAGTTGGTCTTAGCGCGTGTTGTTGATGAAAAATGAGTTCGTAGTAAAGATGCTGATCATGATCATTTTCCTGGCACCAATCGGGGATTGGCTTGTCTTTCATCGTTTTTTTCTCATTGGCTCGTAGCATAGCGCAAAAAGACATTGAGAGAAAGGAAGGAAAACATAACTTGTTTCTAGCTAGAAGAAAAAAAACGACGACAACGACGAGAAAAGGATTTTCTCCACATCATTTTGACCTTTTCACGCTCTTGCCGTTTTCTCTGCTTCTTTCTCTCTTTCCCTGTCTCTCTGTTTCTCTTCTTGCGATCTACGAGGAAAAACAGATTAATCGTTTCATTTTACAAATTCCCTCGTCTTTTTTCTTTGGTGCGGCGCGCGAGGTCTCGTAGGAGAGCTCGCGTACGCTCTCTCTCTCAAATCGACAGTCTTCCCATTGGTACCCATGGTCTCTTGCTAGGAATAAAAGAAGAAACAGAATAACATTACATGTCACACTAACAGACTAAAACGAACGTTAAGTATTGTATTAGAAATTCGTTAAGTTTTTATTTTCTAATAAATTTAATAGAATTTTTCAACATATCATTGATTTTTCACAAATCTAAAGATAATATGTTCTATAGATATTTGAAACCCAAGAAGTCAAGAATTGATTTCAAAGAAAAATACGAGTTCCCTCGAGTGAAGTATCATAGATATCTATGGTTTATTATTGATTTATTTTATTTTATATCCCTATTGGTCAATTTTAGATCGAAATAGATTTTATTGGATATTATTACGCATCAGATATAAAGATAAAATATCGAAATTATTCGTCGTTTATTAATTAAACGGTGGCGAGACGTGACATAAATAACCGTCAAAGACGAATCGGTGCTTCTACTGGAATTGACTTTTGTTCTCAACCATCTAATCCATACGGTAAGTAATCTGTCTCAATAGACCAACAGAAAAAAGAAAAGAAAATCTTATATGTCTATCTCATGAGACACTTACCTGGTTATAATATTTTCTCTCGATTCTAGTTGGGCATACAACTATGTTGAATATTATAGAATAGAAAAGAAAAGAAAGTTAAGATTCTCTTGAGATACCTGTATTTTTCTTGTTCATAGATCCGTTTATGCAACCTCGTGGGGCACCATCTAACTTTGGTAGTCTCAAAGAAGAACCCTTGAGAGCTTCGTGGCCAGCAATGCTTGTCGATCCTAGTTGGTATGTATTATTTTAGTATATATATTTGTGATATAAAAACTAGTTTTTTTAAACTTACTTGTTAATTTTGTTTTGTTTATAGTTATCTTTATTCAACTATTGGTGTTGCTTCAGCACATTTTGAAAAGCAACCACCAAATAATTTACGTAAAAGTAATTTTTTTCATTTTACTGTGGCACTCTATGATCGAAGTGGTAAACCAATTGAAATCGAACGTACAGCATTTGTTGGTTTTGTTGAAAAAGAAATGGTAAGTAAATGAAGGTCATTTTAGAAATCTAAAATGCACATGATATTCATGTATGGATAGACAACAGAGTACCGCCTACAATGTCTATTGACCAGATGTTATGCATGTATATGTGAGAGCAAAAGAGCAAAGTATTGTGCTATTAACATAATTTTTGCTATTTATACGCCTACATTAATGTAACGGGACACTTATAGAATATAGGCATAGTTTGTAAAAAGTAATCTCATTAAAATCCATAAGTTTACTTTATTGTTACTAATTATATCATGAAAAACAAAACTACAGTATTCATTCTCTGAGTAGTTTCAAATAGTTAATGACTCGTTTTTTTTTTTTTTTTCTTGAACATTCTTATAACTATCCCATAAATGTTATTAGTATAGTTTTGAGTACTAACATTAATTCGAAACATAATCATATTCATATAGAAGATAAAGAATCATTGTATTATTATGAACATCTGAAATTTGAACTTTATTTTTCTACTTTTTTTTATATGTAAAAATGATTATGATTATCACTTGCTATTATCATATTTCCTTTTCCATATGTGTATATGGCTACACATAAAACAGGCAGCGATTGTAATCACGCGATAGTTTCTATGGCAAGATGTTCACTTTTTTACGCGTCACAGTTCTATACTCATCAACAAGTTAGTTTTTTTTTTATGTATATACATCACTACTGTTTTCTTATGATCATTCAACCGTCTATAAAACTTGCACAGCTGTAATTGAGAACTGTCAGAATAGAGAGACCGCACACGCATGAACATATGTCACTATTTTTGTGCCTTTTTTCTTTTTGTTTTACTCGGTTAGGAACCTGATGGTTTACGTACGAATAACGGTATTCATTACCGTCTCAATTTGTATTATCCAGCACGTAAGAGAACAGAAAACAACTCTCGTTTGATATTTAGTAGAAATAAAAATTTATTTTGATCTTTAATAGTTAATTATCGACATGAACAAGATATATATGTTCGAATGATTGATTCTGCTACTAAACAAGTATGTATTTTAAATAAAGAAAATGATTTTTTAAAATTTATTTTTATTTATTTTAGCCAATTATTTATGAAGGTCAAGATAAAAATCCAGAAATGTGTCGTGTTTTATTAACACATGAAGTAATGTGCAGTCGTTGTTGTGACAAAAAATCATGTGGTAATCGCAATGAAACACCATCTGATCCAGTTGTTGTTGAACGGTAATAGAAAAAAAATAAAATTCATATGCTATATTCCTATTAGTTTCTTATCATTCTATATAAATATTTAGAATAAGGAGGTGTGGCATACTAGATAAGACATGACTTTCTCTATATTATTTGAATAATTAAGTATGTACTTATCAAGTCTTTGTATAGAAATAGAAAGGAAAAGAAAATAATAATTATTTGTGATAATAATAATAATAACAATACTAGCAAGGGAAAACAATCTATTGATGATGCGAACGTATGCTCTTTTAAAAATAGTACTGCGTAATCGAGTATAATCATAAATTAGCTTCTTTCCAAATGTGCACACTTATTCGTCTTATTCTTTTTGTTGTTACTAATTGTAAATGACAGTAAACGGCTGTCGGTCCCTCGAGTCGACAACGTATGCCTATTGAAATTAATTTTTTTTGTTGTTGTTACTGGGGAGTTGACCTCTTCTTCGTTTTTTATCTCTCCAATGATATTATTGATATTGACACTCATGTTTTTTTTTTTGTTCAATTGTTTTTTGATCGCACATATCAAGCATATGACAATGAATAGTATGATAAAATGAATTTTTGTTGTAATTGATTCTTGGTGAAGAAAAATAAAAAAGACCATTCATTTTTTTTTTTTCAATCATCTAATGCATGAAGCGAATAGTATGTGATGACTGATTACAAATTCTTTGCCTCGTTACAATCGATCTTTTTCTTTTTTTGTATGCTATTTTATTTTCTACCTGTCATTTCCTTTCTTTTTTTTTTTTTTTTTTGCTTGTCGATAGAATATAGTTGAACAGGAGGTGATCAACAAGCTGTTGTGTCTGCAAGATGAAATATGAAGGAGAAGAAGAAAGGAAAAGTCAGGCGATCATCTTCCTCTCTCTACGATGAAGTGTGAAGAAAGATTAGTTGACATGCAATGCATGCGTTTTTAATAATAAATTAGATTTTCTTATTCTATTGTAATTTTTCTCTTTTAGGTTTTTTCTTAAATTTTTTCTTAAATGTAATCAGAATTGTTTAAAAAATGCGGGCAATCCACGTGATATGCGTCGATTTCAAGTATGATTAAAAAAATAAATATTAATGATAGAAAATGACACTAATATTTCTTTAGGTGGTACTATCAACAACAATTGGCCTTGAATCACCTTTATTGGCTGTATCAGAAAATATGTTTGTTCATAATAATTCAAAACATGGACGACGAACACGACGACTTGATCCTATCGACGGAGGTGCGTCCGTCTCAGACTCCGACATGGGTCAGTTTTTCTACTGTCTTTCCGTTTATTTGAATAAGATTTCGGACAAAAATAAACATAGCCTAAGATGAGACGAAAAATAGATCAAGTTCAATTGTTTTTCTTTTTCTTTGGAATTAAACACTAGAATGATATAAGTTTGTTTTTAGAATCACTTATTCCAACACCAGTTATCAAACACATTCAACCAAATGAAGGTTGGGTCGTTGGTGGACAAGTTGTTCTTATACTTGGCGAAAATTTTTTTGATGGTCTTCAAGTTATGTTTAATACAATGGTTGTTTACAGTGAAGTACGTTCTAGATGAATAATTAGAAAAGAAACAAAAAAAAAACACCGTTTTCTTTTTTCTTTATTTCATTATATAGATTCTTACACCAGGCGCTATACGTGTACATACACCATCACGACATAGTCCAGGAATAGTTGATGTAACACTTTCTTATAAAGGCAAACAATTATGTCGCGATTGTCCTGGTCGTTTTACATATATAAGTAAAGACTTAAACTTTTATTTTTTCTTTCAATATATTTCGTTTAAATATTTTTCTTTTATTAGCAATGCAAGATCCAACTATTGATCATTCATTACAACGTTTATCGAAAATGATACCAAAACATGCTGATGATCCAGATCGTTTATCAAAAGTAAAAAACAAAAAAAAAAAAAGACATAGCTTTTTATTAGTATACAAAAAATGTGTATATATTTTTTTTTAATTTAGGAAACAATTCTTAAACGTACAGCAGACTTACTTGAACAATGTTATACAATGTCAGGCAATCCACATCATTTTGCATTACCAACACCACCAAGTGATCATGAAAATGATTCAAGTATGTTTTTCTTTTATTTTTAAGAATAAATATATGTGGGGTGTTTGTATTCTTTTCTCAATATTTTTTCAGCTTATTACATGTCATCATTAGAAGGTATAGGAGAATGAATGCATTCAAATTGTGGGAAATATATGCTATTGCTTGTCATGTGATCTATTTTTTCTTTTTCTTTTTTCTTCTGTCTTTTTTTAATTTTAATATTTGCAAATAATTTGATTGAAGGAAGACAATGTAATCATGCATGAGCGTCTTGTCTATTATTTAAAAAGAATTCAAGTTTCGTTATTTTAATCCGATAACAACAAACATATATATATATATATATCTACAAACTAAACTTCATTCACTGAATTTATTTTTTCTCTCTCTTTCTATCTATCTTAGGCTATTCACGAAATCAAGCAGCACCAATGTCACCACGTAGTTACAGTGCTTATAGCAATGCCTATGGATCATCTGCATCATCCTACGGTGTACCTTCGCCTGGCTTTTTAAACGGTTAGTTTCTATTGATTTGCATATTTGTGTTGTCTGATGTTTGGCACGTATGTATGTGTGTGTAGTTAATTGTCAAAATGGCTTATCCTTCGTATGTCATACTGCACTTAAACAGCATTATCATCAACAGTATGACAGTGTTTTTAAATCACCTTTATCAATTAGTCCTATTCATCAACCAACAACATTAACACATTGGAATAGTTTATTGACCAATACAACAAATTCATCTTCATCAACTTGTTCATCAATGTATATAAAATAATTTAATAGTGTTTAATGCTTATAATAATAATTTCCTTTTTTTATCTTCATAAAATGAATTATGCAATTGTTTTCTTTTTTATCTACTTAGGAATGACTAATCTTATGTCATCGGCATTTACTACTATTGGTCCGTTCGGTTCATTAAGTTCAGCATCGGCAGCAGCATCTTCAGCACTTGGTTCATCAAATGCAGTTACACCTTATGGACCAACTCCTACTAATAAATGAAACACATCTATTCAGTTCGTTTTTTTTTTCTTTTTCTTCTACATCTATATTTATTTTCTCTCATCTGTCGTATTTGCGTACATCTAACTGTGTGTGTGTGTGTGGCTTTAATCATTAAAATGCAATTTACCTTTTCTTTCTGTGCACTTTTTTAAAAAGTATTGTACAAAAAAATATAATAACAACACATATACGCGCATGCATTTGTTTTTTTTTTTTTTTTTTTTCTGCGTATGAGACAATGCAAGAATGATAATACCCCTTTTTGTTTTTCGTTTTACCTCATTGATTAGTTTTTTTTTCCTTTTGGTTGTATACAAAAAAAACAATGAAACTAACTGCATATCATACTTTTTGAATAATTTTTCTTCTAATATAAGAAAATAAGTTTTCTTTTTCTTCAATAATGATAGTTGTATGCATATGTATCAGAAAATGATCGAACAGCCGGTGCAATGTCATTTGCATGAATCATAATTAGCTTTGAATAGACAAAGAGACAAACGAATTGTTAGTGTCTCTTGATATTATTCTCACCCCCTACAGTCATATATAGATAATTTTCCTTTAATCAAGCCTATTTGACTCTTCCTACAGTCTAAAAATGATCTATACTTAGTAATAGTATGTACGATGATGCGATTTCCATAAATAAAACGAAGAGAAAAAAAAAATAGAGAGAAAGCTAACTAAATTTTACTCCTACGCATGTGTTCAGACGAATGCGCATGCTTTGAACTAGTTTGATTATCGACAACGACGACGAATGAGAGTGTTAATATAGGCAGACAGACACGCGATGATTCTGGTCATTGTACATTCACTGGTGTCCAACGATCTCATTTCATATTTATAACGTTAATTTATGAACAAGCATTGGAAACTCTCAGGAGAGATACAGAATTAAAAGAGAGAGAAAAAAAGACGAATTAAAAAATGCAACGACAACTCGAATGATCACCGATCGTCTATATGTCTTCTACTTGTTGACAGATGGACGTTGTCATCTTCCTATGACTATAAAAGACAGTTAGCAATATTGAATATACCTCAATCGATCGATTGATCAATTGAACAACAGTGATAATTGACGATCGATGAAGCCGAAAGTGTGTGCACAATCGTGACCAGACAGCCGGAAGCAATCGAGTGGTGGGCGGCGTTTAATAGATTAAGTTTCCACTCAAGATGTGTTTTATATATCTATATATGTACACAATGAAAGAGCGAGAGAGAGAGAGAAAGAAAACAAGTAGTACGTTTGTCCTGTCAAGATGGTCGTTTTATGTAGCAAGGATGTTGTTTTCATGCATGAATGAATCTTTTGTAAAAAAGAAAAAAGAAGGAAATAGGAAACAGCTTTGTAAAACTAGAATTAAGTGGAAAAGTCATATTTTATGAAGTAACGACATTTATTTAATTTATCAATAAATAATAAAATCAATCGCTTTTGAATATTATTTAAAAAAGGGTTAGAGTATTTAAACAATTGAAAATGAATTCGCTTTTCTTTGGAATTAATGTTTAACCAAACAATAGAATCAATTATTCTCAACAATTAATGTTCTCTATGATAACAAAACGAGATATCTTCGAAATGGTATTGTTATCAGTTGGGAATCGATACCATGAGATCATTTCATTTAAATAAAGAACGATAGTTGGAATTAAATGGCCAGATTGTCTATTGAAGTTCAACAACAATTGGTTTATTTGAAAAAAAAATTGCACCAGTAAGCTATTTTTAATGAATGAAATAGTCAATCTGTATGATTATATAGTAATGAAATAAAGCTAAATAAAATCGTTTTTATTATCAATAACAACACAAAATGAACTAATTTTATTCCTATTGGTTTGATGGTCAAGTTCGACTACCTGTAACCATTTTCTTAAATGTTAGCGATTCTTTTTTTTTCGTCAGATTTCAGTTAGATTTCAAAATAGTCGAAGAGTCGTCTGTATTTATTTGACGTATTTCATAAATTGACGAATGCGTTGCATTGTTACTTTTTAATATTAATTATTTTGTATATAATCCATTGGATAATGCAGTAGATAGAGTTTAGTGTTTTGATAATTTCAATTCTTTGGTCTACAGAGAAGATTATGAGAGTAAAAAAAAGTGTGTATAATCATCTATATGTTAAATTCCCGTTTCGTCGAAAAATTAAATTGTAATGAAAAAAAGGAAGATCAAAGCAACTAACTTTAATTGTGTTGATTGTCTTAAACAATATTTTTTCTAAAGAAATTAATAAAGGGTGTTGATGTGGGCGTTTAGTTCACTGAAATCCACATCTACACACCCTTACCAACAATCATACACGTCAGAAGGATATCTTGAAAAAGTTATTTGATTAATTGATATAATAAAATATTGTTTGTTTTTGTTTTTCTACATATTTTCTGTTCTAATATCTTCTGTATTCATATTTAATAGCGTTCTCTAGTGAAATTTTCTGAAAAAATCATTTAGAATTATCAAGAATTATCTTTGATTAGTGTTTTTAAAAAAATCTAATTAAACAAAATGACGTACTCTTTTTCTCTTCATTGTATTTTTATTTTTCGACAAAACGGGAACAGACATAAGTTTATTTTCGATGAACCAGGACCTAATCGTATACTACTAGTCAGTACATCTTTTTCAATAACTATTAATATACTTACTTTTATTCATTCATACTTCATTAGTACTCGTAAGTACAACATTTCAATTTTTTATATTATCAGCTAGATTCGAATTATTTTTTTCAAAATATGATTTTATACTTAAATGCTTTTAGATTAGAAAATAGTTATAAAGATTAAAGCAATGAGATTTAAGATCTCTATTATCTTTAAAATTTTTTTATTCATATTTGAAACAATTGATCTTGAGAGATGACAATTTTGAAGTACTTTTTCATGTGTAAGTAACTTTTATATTTCAAGATTTTAGTAATTTAATGAAGTTGAAATGCATGAATTTAGTATTACTTTATTTTGAGAAGAATAATGTGAAAGTTCAAATGGATAACATCATTAAAAGTATTAGGAAACAACAACAAATTACCATGGAATACTTGGTATTATTTTAATGCGGTATTTTTATTGTGAAAAACTATTATTTTTCATTTCAAATATCTATATATTGCAACGCTATGTCAATTCAACATACTAAAATATTATTATTATTAATATAAATTGAATAAATGAACCTGTTCATTATTTTGATTGATATTTATTATTTCAGATTTTCAATCTGTTATAGTTGGATATTAATTTAAACTATTATTAAAGGATAATTAGCTACTTTGATAGTTAAAAGAAAAATATTCGTCAAATACTATTTTGCACTATTTAAAAATAGTTAAATAGTTGGACCATCAATAAATACTATCAAGTCCTTTATTTATGTTAGGACTTTGTTCAGATAATAAATGACTTACAGATAATTCTGTCACAAGTTAACATCGTTGTCGTATAAAATGATATATATATATATATATATATGTTATTGATGAATTTCGAGAAATGACATAAGATAGTCTATATTGATAAGCAAGAATTATTAGTGAACTCAATATAATTGATTTCATGTCTTATGATCCACTGATTTTTAAAAATTGATTTTCATTTTTGTCAAATATTTAATTCGAAATGATGGAATCAAAACAAATAACTGAATAAAAACTTTTCATTCACTTACTATTTATCTTCTCTTGTATGAAATTCATATTTCTATTATTCTTTTTTTCGATTAATGTGATACTTGATTTTTAGATTTTTATATAGAAAAATTTGATAGACTTATTCTGTATAATGTTTAGTAAAATATTTATTTCTTTATTAATCTATGATTTTATGGAGAAACTTAGTTCAAAATCATCCATAGTTATCCAAAAAAAAAAACAAAGTCTTATTGTAAAGATAAGTTAATAAACTCCGAAATATCGATGAATGAAGAACTTAAACACCAATTAGACTTTATTGGCATTTGCATTAATATTTTCATATTGAAAAGTATTTGAATATATATTATGTTGAAATGAAAATAAGAAAAACAACAATATCACAATTGTACAATAAAATGCATACTACTAGTACTGGCTCCATCATTAATGCATGATGTTCTCAAAGTACAGAATGATAGACTTTTGAGTAGATTTCAACACTAGAATATCTATATCTTCTCTTTTAATATTCATTAAATAGATTTTTTTTTCGATGCAGTTGCTCACACTTGCAGAGGTTTTCGCAGTACTTTTGGTTGTTAAATATTTCGTTATATTAAGGAAAACATTGATGTTCTATGTTTAAATCAATTTTTCGAGCTAAAGCCTTTGCATATTATTTCTTGGTATTTTGTAAAATTTTGGGATATTTTACTATAGGATAGAGATGAGGTATAATTATTTTATTTCTCAAAAGTAAAATGATTGCTTTCTTTTGCATGATGCAAAGCGTCTGGATATTGTCAAGCATTTATAAAAGGTGAACATCCTTTAATTCTGAGATAACTCGACGGTTAAAATTATCATTAATGAATTGAATTCTAATTTGTTTTTTTTTTCATTCGAGCAAAAAGTAAATAAAATATGTCACCTATATTCTAGATCCAACGATGGACGAAATATCTATGTATTTATTGAAATATTCTATATTCTATTGGATCATATTTTCGTGTATGTACGGTTGGCCTTGCAGAAAGGCAGTTAATGTTCTAGAAGAATAATTAAAAAAAAAACTATTTTAAAAAACGTAATTACAATTTCACTTTTTTCTTCGAAGTGATAACAGAATAAAATGAATGCCATTGAATTTGTAAATGCTATTAATTTATGTACAAATATTTCCTTAGAATAAAAACATTTATATTTTTCTTTGTTTGCAAGAAAAAAAAGGTTTTTTTAACAGTCTACTTGTTGATTCATTCGGTTAGAGAAAATATTTGTTTTCATGCGTTAAGAGAACAATATATTTAATTATAACCTAATAGAAACGGTAGATTTTGTTAGAGTAGTTTAATAGCTTCTCTTTTGTTTCAAGGTTTTTGTGATGACATTTCATGGAGAAATTTAATTGATAGTAAAAAAAGTTGTGAAACAATGACAATGAAAACTCAAGATCAAAATATATTCAATTAATATTAGAATTATCTAAATAGTACATATGAATGAAAATGTTTCACCCGACTCTTGATATCACCATGTCTGAATATATACTAAAAGGATAAACATCAATGCATATCAATTGTAAGAACAAGTGATGAGGTCATTGACAATTTCAGTGGGGCAAAGAAATATGTGACATTGTCGCTAACATATCTTCTAAGACTCAAACGATAGGACAGATATTAGATTCTTCAGATTTCACTTCTCTCAAAAAGTAGAGAATATTCTTTTGTCCCATAATGGATATAATAAGAATAAAGCGTGTTATTCAGCTGAAAGTGATTAGCATTTTTGCCCTTGGAGAAATCTGTATTCTTGTAAAGAAGAGAAATTTCTATGTAAAAACAAATGTATTGATAATGAATTGCAACACGGTAGTATCATTAAATGCTTTTTGAAAGGAGAAGATGAATAGTTTTTTTGATACTATAGAAAAACGAAAGATTTGTAGATTTTTCTTTATTCTTTCTTTTTATCTAGATCAATATTCGTACAACACGCATGAAGAAAAAAAGATTCCCATCAACAGGAGCACAATATCAATTACAAAACAATAAATATATTAACAACAAAATTATTTTCATTTAATGTAGATTTCCAATAGAGAATTATATGTTAGAACTAATAAAAGATGAAACGTAAGCAATTATATTTGTTTATATATTTGTCAAACTATTATGATGTTAAATGTTATTGACAAGGAAAACGATTCATGTGATTTATTTGAATACGTCTAATTCTAGACAACGATGAAATAATCAATTTTACATTTACTAAATTTCCATAGCATTAAGATCTTCTATACTTTTTATATTTGATTTCAACGATTTACTTTCAATTACTTCAAGTTGATTTTGACAGTATTCGTTAAAATACATAGTAATTGAAGAAAAAAAAGAAGAAATTCTTCTAAAAATATTTAAATAGGAGTCTAACAATTGATCTTGTATTCTTACGTAATGAATAATTCAGACATATATATGCGATGTGTTGACAATAGTTTCAACGTACTTTAAATATATTTTGCTATCTAGATAAGGTAGAAATCAATCTTTTCATCATATTAATGATTTTTCCAGAAAGAATTATATATGTTTTAGTATAAATTATGAACGAAACAAACGAGTTAATTTCTAAAACAATTATATCTCAATTAAATTCATATTAAAAAGTTTGATTGAATACTAACAAAAAAGATCAATGAACTTTTTCTAGTATGATTACGATTTTATGATCTTTTTCATAAAACATTGCTTAGATTATTAGATATATCATTGATGTTTCTCGAAACTTCTAGTTTTTAATTAAGATCTAGAATACAATGAACATGTGACTCTAACACTACAAAAAACACCACTTGTAAATATCTGTTATAGTATTATTGTTATGAGTATTAATAGTACAGCTAACAGTTATTTTTCTTGTTACAACATATGTATACATATAAGAACCGTATCTAAGAGAAGAGAATTACGTATATAGAAAAGGAATTCTCGTGATTGCTTTTATATGACATCTATCGAAAACTATCATATATAGTTCTCATCGTTTATTCTTGTGTAAAAAATGAAGGGATGGTAAACAAAAATGATGACGTAGAATATGACGATGTCAATCAACCGTTATGAAGAAGACTTCTAGAACAAAAGTCTATTAATTATTTTATTATTTAAAGAAATATATTTCGATATATTTCTTTATACTTTCAAAAAAAAAACAAACAAATTCTTATGAACAGATCAATGCATTATGTCAAATAGTGATTTTCAACAACAAATTGATAATTTTCATACTGTATGTATTGTTTTATATTAATTATTCTGTGTATTTCTTTTTTCTCTTATTAATTTTAAGAACTTGACAAAATTATCTATTATATCTTGGACAACAAATGATGTTGAACAATGGCTTTGTTCAATTAATTTATCAAATTTTATTGATAAATTTTGTAAACAAAATGGTATCGATGGTTTAACATTACTTCTTATGAAAGAAAATGATCTTAAACAAGAACCATTAGCTATTCAACGTTTAGTTGATATTAAAAAATTATGGTATCATATACGTATATTACAATGTAAACAAAATGATTTTTATTCACCATTAAATATTTCTACATCATGTTTATTTAATGAAAATAATGAACAACAAATTGATTTATTTCAAACATTAAAACAACAAAATTATGTTGATAATACTTTAAAACATAATCATTCATCATTATCACCAACTCATTTACGTGAATCAAATGTACATAATACGTATAATTCATGTCAAATATCTAATCAACAAAAATCTATTTTAAATAAGTTAAATGGTGAAAAACAAAAATTATTAGTCAGTTTTATTTATGCATTAGTTAGTGGCATATGGACATCATTTATTATGGTTGTTGTACACAATCGTGTACCCAATGTACAAAAGTTAGAAAGATAATATATACTTTATATTTATCAATTAAATGAATTTATTTTAGATACCCACCATTGCCTGATCTATTTCTTGATAATATTCCACATATTTGTAAGTAATTTAAGGGAACTCCCGTTTCCGATGTTTTTCGAAACTGACTCGACGAAAAATGATGAAACTTTCAGGACCGATAGAACTCAATAAGTAAAACAAAAAAGTTGTCATAGATTCAAAATTTTCAGAGAAAAAATTGTCAGAAGTTCTCTCTCCGCTTCGGCCAAACTTTACACTTCATTTTTTTCGTGCTGCAAGTTTTGTTATGATAACTAGAATTAAATCGAGATGCGCAACTTTTTTTCTTTGAAAAATGTCATTCCTATATATAAAATACTGGAAGCACTGTCAAGACACCTGTATTTTTCAAAGACTGCTGAATTTCGTAGGCATAACATTTTAAAGAAAACAAAAAAATACGAATCCCAATTTGATCAAAGTATTCATAAAAAACTTGAATCTGATCGGACATATCGTGTGAGAGCAAAGATAAGAAAAATTCGTTTCCTTTGTTCAAATATTGATTATGCATATATATGTATGATTTTAATACAGTGACCACAAAAAATACAAAAATTTTGACTCGTAAAAAGTGGAGGAGAGGTATCCTTAAGAAATAAAAAAAGTAACATAAAATAAAAATATAATTTTTTTTTCAGCTTGGGCATATGCTGTTAGTGAATATATTATTGTTGTTATGAGTTTTATATTTTTATTGATTTTAATGTTTCATAAATATTGGTAAATAAAACAAAAAAATCCTATATTCTTTTTTAATAATTTTAATTACTCTTTTATAATAGGAATATTATACTACGAAGATTTTTTGCACTTTGTGGAACAATATATTTTCTACGATCAATAACTATGTTAGTTACATCATTGAGTGTAAGTATATATGATATGAGAGATTTTGTTGAAGTTTTTAACTATGTTGTTCGAGATAAACTCCAATCTTAAAAATTTTTTGTGTTTTTTTTTCAGCATTAACAAAAAAATTTTCTAATCGGTCTTTTGAATTATCGATCGACTATTATCGTAAACTCTATCGACCTTAGAATATACCTGCATATTAAATCGTTTCGTGCGCAAACAAATATTAAGAATTTCACATACAGCACTGTGTCATTGACGTCAGAAGAATGTGAGCTTATCAAAGATTAAATATTCTGTTTGATAAAACCCTCTTTACAAATTAACTTATCCTATATGTTGATTTTTGTATAATTGACAAATAAAACGGATCAAATATATTAGTTTATGATAAATGTACATATGTCTATATACTTGCAGATGAATAACTATAAATTCATTTACAAAAAAGATTTTTCAGATTCTGCTGTATAACAGATAAAATTGTTTATAGTATATCGATAAGCTGAGTAATGGTTTTTTTTTTTTTTTATGAATACTATAAACAAAGCGCCTTTATTTTTAATTTCGAGAAATTTATTACTAAATTCTATATGCAGACTGTAATACTCTTGAGATTCTTCTCCTTGTTTCATTTGCATATGTATATTTAAGTCATCAACCTAATATCATACTTATCTATTCAAGTATAATTCTTTTTCTTTTTTTGTTAAATATTGAATCAAATTGATAATACAATTCAAGAGATACTTGATATTTTAGGTACCCGGTCATCATCTTGATTGTACTCCATTGGTAAAATAAATGTTCGCGCTTGAATGAATTTCGAAAATGATAATATTTTGTTGTTTTTTTTAGAAATATGGCATGTCTGGAGAAATTTTATCTCGTTGTATACAAATATTTCTTTTTCAAGGATTATCAAATCAACGTGTACGTTCGTGTGGCGATTATATGTTTTCTGGTCATACAGTTATATTAACATTATTAAATCATTGTATTACAGAATGTAAAAAAACAAAAAAGACAAGGAATAAAGGAAAATATTTTGTATTCTTTTTTTTGAATCTTTAGATACAACATCTGATTTTTATGTAATACATTTACTTTCATGGTTCTGTAATATATTTGGTATGATATTAATTCTTGCAGCACATGAACATTATTCCATTGATGTATTTATTGCATTTTTTTTAACAAGTCGTTTATTTCTATATTATCATTCATTAGCTAATAATGCTGTTTTACATTCAAAATCAGATAATCGTTTATCAATATGGTTTCCAATGTTTTCATATTTTGAAAAAAATATTCAACGTATGGTGCCTAATATATTGCGTGTACCATGGCCATTAACATTCATTTATACACATGATGAAAATAAGGAGGAATAAAAACATCCTTTAATTAAATTTTCTCATGAAAATTTTAGTAATTATGAATGCAAAGGAGAATGAACTTGGAGTTTTTTTTTTTCTTTTTGAAATGATTTTGTTTTGAGAAGATAAGAAAAAATATGTTACTCACTGGCTTCTAAAGTTCAATTTTTTTTTTTTTCATGTATGTTTTTAGTGCAATATTATTTTTCTTCATATCAGTGCAATTATATGATTCATTTTCTTTTTCTTCTTAAAATTAAATAGATAATATATTCTGTTTTTTAGATAATCGTCAAATGGCGACGTTAAAATAACACTATGATAAAAGACACGGTATGTCAAATAAGGGGAGAAAAAAAAAGAAGAAAGATAAGTAAATCAAGATGCGTGCTTTTTTTCTCTTAAAACAAGTACCTTTTCTTTTTGTCATTTGAGATAGAGTCGAAGGTCGATTTGTTAATACTAGTGTCACCTTATTTAGGGATATACTGACGTATATCGACTCACTTTCTTAATAAAGAATAAATATTTTCAGTCCATATTTGCATTTTTAACCAGGTATTACAAAAAACAACATGTTTTACTATAATACATAATGTTTTTCTCAATTATTTTCTTTTATATAAGGCAATGCAATCTTTGTTGGGAAAGAATATGAGTAATTTTTTATTGCCATATTTTCTTTGTTGTTATCATTAATCAGCGTAGAAATTGAAGCTCTTGTTACCTCTTTCGATGTAGTTGATTAATATCGTTGACATTGTCACATATAATGTCGGAGTAAAATAATCTATGTAGAAAAGGTAAAGAAACAAAGAAGAAGGCGAGTTATAGCATAGGTTAGGCAATAAAGAGAAACGTATGTGTGTAAGCATTGAAGCTTTATCGTTTAATGCAAGAAGAAGTGTCAACATCAATTATTCGTTCTACTCTATTTGAGTCTTGTTGAATGCCTAATGTGCCTAAAATTTACCTGCATGACCAAGAAAAACTTCTAGAGATAATTTTTTTCTTTCGTGACAAACATTTATCTAAAAAATATTAAAGAAAAAAAACAAATATTGTGTAGGAAGTGAAGTATGGTTTTTATTTATGAATTTTAGTATCATCCATCATGAATTTATGAAATATTTCCCTCTTCCTCTCTCTCTCTCTCTCTCTCTCTGAGTTTTATTGTGACATTTTAATCACATACGTGTATTTTTCTTTCATTTTAATTTGACAGAAGATAAATGAGAACTATTGTGTAGATTTTTCTTCTCTTTCATATTTCATCATAGTCTTACTGTATTTCTAAATATTTCAATCATATGATTAACTATTCTAATCATAATGATCTACATAAAATCAATCTTATTAATTTTTTTTAGAAACAAAACGCCATCTAAAATCATGCTCGTTTCAACACCATCTGTTAATTCCCATCAATTAACTAATAATATAATATCATCCAATACTTTACATTCTTCACTTCCATCATCATATTCAACATCATCATTAACACCATCAAATCCATGTACATGGTCAATAAAACAAGTTGAAGAATGGCTTATAGAGCATGATCTAAATGATTGTATTGATTTAATTTGTTATCAACATCGTATGAATGGACAACGTTTAATGAATTTAAACGAAGATGATGTTTTACAATTAAAAGGTACAAAGAAAAATAATGAATTATGGTTACAAATTAAAAAATTACAACAATTTTATTCAAGTAATTATCATTTATGGACACAAAGACAGTTAATACAACAACAACAACAACAACAACAAGCACAATCTCAACCAATGACAACATCACCATATTTGGCTTCATCTTCATTACAAACATCCATACCATTACGTTCTATTCAACCATTAACACAAATTCGACCAACATCATCATCTTTACCATTTTCATCACCATCAATTCCATCAACACAATCACAAACATCATTAACATCATCATCATCATCATCATCATCATCATCATCGTCATCATCATCATCATTACATGCAACAATACAAATCAATCAAAATCAACAACAAGAAGAACAACAAAATCCTTCTGTCTCATCATCAACAAATCAAGCTCAAACAGCAATACCACCAACGATAATTCTTGAACGTTCACCTTCAACTGTAACACGTACAACAAATCATCAACAATATCAACGAAGGTCTTCGCGTAGTTTATCAACATCTAATACATCTATTAATCTTCTTCCATCAGCAACAACAACACAACGTACAACGAATACATTATTAAATCTACATCATACACCATTTGATCAAATTGAAGATCAACCAATAACTAGTTGTTGTTTTGCTGGTTCAATACGTTCTGATACAAAAAAGACTTTATCAGCATTTCTTCTTGCCTTTTGTACTTTATATTTTTGTTCATTTATGATAACTATTGTTGATGAACGTTTACCAGATCCAAGAAATTTTCCACCATTACCAGATCTTGTACTTGATAATGTTAAACAAATACCATGGGCATTTTCTGTTACAGAAAAAATCATTGTCATTGAAATGGCTACACTTATATCAATTATTATTCTTCATCGACACAAGTAAATAGATACATATATATATATATATATATATATAAGTTTTTTTGTCTTAAAATATATATTTTTCATTTATATATAAGAAGAATTTAAATTATAGTAGTATGATTATAATTAACGGTAAGTTATTGAGTTCAATAAATATTAAGAGGATAGGATACTGACTTTAGTTTTGCTGCGGTGTAATAACAAATACTTACATAAATATTAATGTTTGATAATTTGATTTAAATAGAAAAGATAAAAAAAAAGAATATTTCTCTTTGTTTATTGTTTAGATTGATAATACTTCGTCGTTTATTTGCAATAGCAGCAGCACTTTATTTTCTTCGAAGTCTTACACTGGTTTTTACATCATTACCGGTTGCTACAGAAATAACTGATTGTCGACCTGAGGTTCGAGATATTAAAATATTTGTATAAATGTATATATATATTTCATATCTTATTTGTATTTTTATTTATAGAGATTCAGTAGTTTTGGTGCTCGTTTAAAAAAAGCCAATTTAATTTTTCTTGGTCAGGGAATGTCTTCATTTGGTGTTAAAACATGTGGTGATTATTTATACAGTGGTCATACATGTACACTTATACTTGCTACACATTTTATTAACGAATGTAAGTATTGAAAAGAAAACAATATTATTTGATCATTAAAGGAATATATTAAACAAAAAAAAAAACACTTTTCTTATTTGAAATCGATCTGACTCTATGAAAGTAGGAATACATTTTTGATATTGGATTCTTTAGACATTCGAAACGAGAGATTCAATGTTAAAATGTGTTTATTAAAAATTGTAAAGAAATTCATTTATTTTCATTGTATAACGAATTTCTATGTTAATATGATTTGAAATATAGAGATTAGAAGAAGATAGGAATGAATGATTTCAGATCGAAATCGTCGTTTTCCATTTGAATACACTTTAAAAGTTTTAAAATCGATATGAATTCCACATGAACAAAAGATTTTAAATAAAAAAAAAAAGCCTTAAGAACTAAAATATTTATTCATAAAAACAAAACAATAAAATTTTTCTTTTTTTCTAAGATTCGCCACGTTCATATCATCTACTTCATTTCCTCAGTTGGATTATGGCACTAACTGGCATGTTTTTTATTTTGGCTGGTCACCAACATTACTCAATTGATATTCTTGTTGCATGGGTGCTTAGTTCTCGTTTATTTATTTATTATCATACGTAAGATTTATTTCTAAAGAGAAACAAACAAAGAAAAAGAAAAGAATTATTTATTTAGTCTTGCTAACAACCGAACATATTTCCAACGAGATAAAAATCGAATGAGAATATGGTTTCCATTTTTTTCTTATTTTGAAGAAAATGTTAAACAAGCACTACCAAATGAATATTGTCTACCAGATTTTATTAATGAATCACGTACGACGCTCAAAAGTTGGTTTGATAAAGTTCGATATCCGACAGATTGATTTATGAATTCTTTTTTCCTTTTTGTGTTACATCTATTCATTATTATCATTACTAGTAGTCTTTCGTTAACAAAAAAAATTCTTGCTTTTTTTTTTAAATATACAAATCAAACTCTTTTCTTTTGTGTAATTGCTTAATTGAATTTGAAAAACAAACATGTTTTTCACACCGGTTATATAATTTGCATACATATATCTTAGAAATTTAATGTGTTTTCTTTTGTTGTTTCTATTGCGAACTCTATGCCTTTTTGTTGTCATAATTTTTTTCGTTTTGTTTCCTTCTTTATTTGTACTATAGTACAATGAACTAAAAGTTCTCGTGACAACTTGAATTTTAGTTATGATCTATTTTCATTTTTTATCTGTGTAATATTTCATTGTGATTGTTTGTTCTTGGTTAACATCTGTCCTTCATGTAGATCAATGTATTACACTGTGTTCATCTACTATCTGCACAGAAAATGAAAGTTTTTGTTTTTAATTTGACTTTTAGTTCATTGTACAATAGTACTACGTACACATTCCTTAAGATTTATGTCAGATGCTACATCAGACTTCAATATCTTGTTGCTTTATTCTATAGAAATATCATAGCTATTTTTCTACATCTATTTCTTTCTATCTTATGTATGGTTTAACTTTTTTTTTTGTTCTCTTTTTTTTGTCATCTCGCGAAGATTAACTATGGAAATAAGTTCGGCAATATCTTTTTAAGAAAAATTCTATTCGCTTTTTTTTTAGATTATAAAAGAAAAATATATAATACGGTAATGAATGAACAGTGCACATTTTCGATCATTTTCAACAACATTTTATTATCAAATAATAGATTTCTGTAATGAATCGAAAACCTTTAGATTTCAATATAAATATATAATTTCCTGTCAAAATTATCTAACTAGAAGATTATTTTATTTTATTTTGTGTTTACATCTCTAAAACAAGATGAACTACTTAGAATGATCTAATTTTCGTCAGATTACATACCATAATCTCTTGTAGACTAGTAAAACATTTAACGTCAATCCATTGATCTCTTTACTTTTTTTATTGACAATACAATCACAGCATGCCGTTTTTTAATCCTTTCAAAATTATCGATCCTTTTATATTCGAAAACTGCTGCATGTCTGCTCAAGGTTGATATTTTCTTTATAATATATAATTCAATAGGACAAATTGTGCTCTATGTAAGGAGTGCTTTTTATCATAACTTTTCTTTGAATATGCACTTGAAAACAATGCTTTTTTTTTATCTATATTGAAAATTTTCAACAAAGAAAGCACTAAAAACTATCTTTTTCATATTGTGTTTAGCTTGTTTTATTGTTTAATATATAGCAATAGGAAAAGTACTATCCATTGTATGAATTGTTCTATTTGAATAGATATTTCATGTTGCAAATTTGTGTTGGTCTTGTAATATGTTTACATCAATTCATAGATAGACCTTCTTATACGGTCTCATTCATGCATTGAAGAAGATAGAAAAAAAAATTGTTTTAATAGAGTAGATTTTTTGGGAAAACTTTTGTCCGTATAAAACTCTTATATGCGAAATCAAAATCATTCATATCATTTAAGTTATACACTTTTGTTAAGTTATAAATAGTCAAAGTTAATAGTTTAGCGTAGTACCGGCAACAAGCTAAGTGCAGATCTCATTAAATACATAAGTGATTTTCGCAAGATGTCTGTATGTGGATAGAGGATGAAATATAGAACAACGCGCTATATTAAGTTTCGTTTGATACATCTTTGTTTCGTGAAATATATATTCAGTTTGTTAATGGAAGTACAGTAAGCTTTTAACTTCGGCTATTAATTACTTAACAAAAGTGTATAATTTAAGTGATATAAACGATTTTCATTTCAAATACAAGAGTTTTATATGGAAAAAAGTTCTCCCAAAAATTCACGCTGGTAAAACAATTCTTTATATCTCCTTTAATGTATGAATTACAAAGTCAACACAAGTTTGCAACATGAAATATCGATTCAAATAGAACAATCCATGCAATCAGAAGTAGTTTTCCTATTTATATATTGAACAATAAAACTAGCCAAACATATAATATGAAAATGATGTTTTTTTTTTGTTCCATTTTTATTGAAAATTTCCAACATAGATCAGAAGGACATTGTTTTTAAGCATATACTCAATAGAAAGTCATGATAAAAGTACTTCTTATGTAGAATATAATTTGCCCTATTGACTTATATATTCTAAAGAAAATTTCAACCTTGAGCAGACATACAGTAGTTTTCGAACATAAGTGGTTCGGTAGCTTTGAAAAGGTGAAAAACAACATGCTGCCATTGTATCGTCAATGAAAAAGTAAAGAGATCAATGTATTGACGTTAAATTTTTTGCTAGTACAGGGTGGTCCATAAATAACTGTGCGATAAGAAATTCGAATATCTCCATTACGGCTCGAGCAAACGTGCTGATTTTTTTACCAGTGATAGAGGCATGTATCAAGTTTATATCAATAAAGACATGTCCAGGGAGACCCTTTGTTAAGTATTACTATTGCCCTCAACAAGAAAAATTTACTTTTTCACAGATAGAAAAAAAAAGCAGTACACTTAACAGAGGATCTATCTAGGCATGTCTTTATGGATATGAAGCTTGAACATGCCTCTATTATTGGTAAAAATATCACCTCGTTTGCTTGAGCCGTAATGGAGATATTCAATTTTTATTTTGGCAAACTGACTTTTGGGCCATCCTGTTTATAGCCCAAAAGTCACCCATCCGAAAAAGAATTGAATATCTCCCTTACGACTCGAGCAAAAAAGCTGATTTTTTTACTGGTGATAGAGGCATGTATAAGCTTTATATCCATAAAGACATGTCTAGGAAGACGCTTTGTTAAGTATCACTACTGACCTCAACAAGAAAAATTTCACTTTTTCACAGATAGAAAAAACTCTAGTATACTTAATAAAGGATCTCTCTAGGCATGTCTTTATGAATATAAAGCTTGAACGTGGCTCTATCATTAATAAAAGAATCAGCTCGTTAGCTCGAGCCGTAGCAGAGATATTCAATTGTTTTCGGTAAAGTGACGTTTTCTTCTAATTGTGAAAAAGTAAATTTTTCTTGTTGAGGTCAATAGTGATACTTAGCAAAGGGTCTCCCTGGACATGTCTTTATGGATATAAACCTGGTACATGCCTCTATCACTGGTAAAAAAATCAGCACGTTTGCTCGAGCCGTAATGGAGATATTCGAATTTCTTATCGCACAGTTATTTATGGACCACCCTGTATACAAAAGACTATGGTATGTAATCTGATGAAAATCAGATCATTCTAGCTCATCTAGTTTTAGAAATATACACAAAATAAAATAAAGCTATCTTCTGATTAGATAATTTTAACATTCTACTAAAGATAGATTTATATAATCATAGCAACTTAAAGTCTGAATATAATAAACATTTATTTTTGTTCAACAATATCTCGTCATTTCAATAAACATTTTTATTTATTCACCCATATTTATCTTAAGCATCTCGTTTTGCATGACTTTTGTTGAACAAAAAAAAAATCATTTCTTTTTCATAAACATTATTTTGTAGCGTACTTCCGTTTACAGCTGCATGTATGTATGACCGGTTGTGGAATTTGACTCAGAATTTTTTTTTTGTTAAATTGTCACGCCTACATCTATATTCAAACTGCTTATCGGCACGACCGCTACAACTATAGTTTTCTCTTTTTTCCCCATTCCAATCTAGTTTGAATAAAGTATATAATTGCACGAATTTATTTCTAGTTGAGTTCTAATTTTTCTCTGGCATAGCTAGGATTCTACTTCTGACTGATGAGTATTTAGTCAATTGTATAATTCCAATTTGGCTGAGAAAAAATATAGAATTAACGTAAACTCTAACGTTGTCTATAATATCGATATATACTAGAAACTAGTGCCGACAGTATATTTTCTGATCAATGTGTGATGACTTTCATATTAATTGTCAATCATCAATAACAGTAAATGAGAGTAAAATTAATATTGTGAATTAGATATTGATCGATTCAATTGTAATCGTATACTTTTTCAACTAGTTCACTTGTAATGAAATATATTCGAAATATCAAGTCCATAAAAATTTAACCTTATGTACAGTCGAATAAAAATTATACTCCGGTTTTTTCACTGATATTTTTTGTGCTTAATATACATTGCATGTTCGCTATTTTAATAATAATCTCTAAGAAAAATTGTGTTCATTTAATTTTTTTTATTATTTTATTGTTTCATTTATTTTATATGAATTTCAAATAAAAAAAAAATTCAGTATGTTTTAGTAAAAATAAATATTGTTTTTTTTTCTATTTGAATTAAGTTGGTAAATATTATTTTGTTATATTATTTGTTTACTGTTTATTATCGTTGATAGCGAATCAAAAAAGGAAGAGAAGAAATAAAAATATACAATGTATTTTTTTTTTTTTACTGTGTGTGGATGCCTGAGAATGAGAAGGAAAATATCACAATCGATATGCTCGCTTGAATCCCTTTTGCTTGTATTTCTTGCTAAAGCGACAGTTTTTTGTCTTCCTCCGCTTGTTTTTCTCTGTGATCTTGTCATGTGATGTTACTATTCTTGTTTACAAGTACGTACATCGATTACTTTATGAAACAGACATTCTCAATGACGTCTTTATGCGTTGTTGTTTTTATTCGTATTTGTCTCGATCAGAGAAATGTTTTTACTTTATTATAGTCATAATATATACTAATACTTTCAGATAAATATATAAATAGCACCGTCGAGGTGCATGGCAACTTCGATTCATTATTTTTTCATTGTCAATAAAGATTCATCGAACCATCATTACATTGATTATACTTCATTGTTCAAGAAAGTAAAACGAATTTTCTTTCAAAAAGAAAATTGCTGCATGATTAAGTCACTATTAATACGATTACAATTAACAATATGCTATCTGATGATTCATTACAAACACCACTACCACCATCACTATCTAAAACATCATCATCAGTACCATCCTTCCAAATAGTTTCAACATGTACGGGTAAACGAAAACGTCGACAACGTCATGAATCAAATACAACTGATAGTTCATCATCTCAAACTGTCATTCGTCGTAAAACATCATGGCGATGGGTTATTGTATTTGGTTCATTTTGTGTTCATTTTGTTGCCGATGGACTTCTCTTTTCGTTTGGTATGCTGATGCATTTAATTAAACATGATCTTAATCTTGAATTACATACTGTCGGTATTATTGCATCATTATTTGCTAGTTTACCTCTTTTATTGGCACCATTATGTAGTGCAATGGTGAATAAAGTTGGATGTCGTATTATGACAATGTTGGGTGGTTTTCTTTGTTCTATTGGTTTGTTTGTTGCGGCATACTTTGGTAATTTCATTGGTGCACTCATGGGTATTGGTATAACTTGTGGTAAGAAAATATTTAATCAATGATGATTTTTTTTAATTTTATTTGTATATTGATATAGGTGTTGGTTTATCGTTTGTTTATGTCCCAGCAGTTGTTATTGTAGCACATTATTTTGATGAAAATCGTGCTATTGCAACAGCTGTTGCTGTTGGTGGAACTGGTTTGTAATGTGAAAATAATTTTTGACAAAAAATAATAATAATTTGTTAATTTTAGGTATTGGAAATGCTGTTGTTGCCCAATTAATTCATACATTAAATGACTATTATGGTGATTGGAAAGACACAACATTATTTTTATCAGGTGTTCTCTTTACAATTGTTTTATTCGGAACACTTTTTCGTCCTGCTGAATTTGAATTTCAGCGTAAAAATAAAAATTATCATCATACAATTAATGATAAACGCTTACCACCATCATGTATGACATCGATCGAAAAATTACAACGTTTTGTAAATGAAATGGATAAACAACGTGCATTACGTCAAACAAATCAAAATGTTAGTATTTCATTATCAAATAATGAACGATTATCAACAGTAAATGAAGATAATGATTCAATATCAATTGCAAATGAATCAGATTTATTTGATTCATATTCAGCAGATGATATAACTGAAATTCAACATGAAAATAGTCTAAAAATCGATATAGGAACATTTCGAGAAAAAATTTTTAATGATATGACGTTTATTAATGAACGATGGAAAAAAATAACGAAAAAACAAGGAGAAACTGGAACTAATTCAAAATTATTTCGTATGCCTAATTTTCGATATTTAATATCAAATAAAACAAAAGAACGAAATAATACATTGACAGTTCCAAATCAAAGTACAAATGCATTAATTGATAAAACAAATCCATTACCTCATCGTAGTCATCATCATGGACAAGAGCAACAAAAACCTATCATGAACGAACAAAAACAAAATGGAGTTTTATCTCAAACATCATTTGAAGAAGCTACTAATAAAAAAGAAACAATGACAAAACCAGGTGAGTATACTAAATTTCGATGGAATTTATATGACATGGTTTTTTTTGTTGTAATATAGAATGTATTGATTTAATACCAATATCAAACAAAGAAACTGTTTTATCTCGACATCCTTCAATTCGTTTTCGTTCTCTTGCACCAGATAAACAAGAACAACATTTATTACAAGTTTATTATCAACCAATTAATCAGAAAGATATTTTTTATCCTGGTAATGTACCAAGAAAATTATCTACTAAACCACAAACATTATCAGCAACAAGTTGTCCTGATTTAATTCAACCGTATTTTTATGAAGAATCAGCAACATCAATTTCAAGTTCATCATCAGAATCTGACGATGAAAATGATTCAATATATCATCATCGACATCGTCGATTACTATTTTATCGTAAAGGTTTAACATTTCTTCATACATTACGTCGCATGTTAGGTTTGCAATTATTTCGTGATTATCGTTATGTATTAATATTTATTTCACAATTTCTATTTTATTTATGTTATGATTTAATTTATTTGTTTCCTGGTAAAAACAAAGAATGTTTCTATTTCATATTTTTAATACTTTTCTTTTTCTAGTCGATTATGGAGAAACAGTTATTGGTTATTCAAAAAAACAAATGACTATGTTAGTTACAATACTTGGTATAGGTCAGTTTTTTGGACAACTTTTTTTTGGTTTTTTGGCAAATTATTCATTTATTGATGAATTAATTCTCTATAATATTGGTGCAATACTTTGTAGTGTTGCAAGTTGTCTTATACCATTTGTTGCTTATTCATATAGTGCACTAATTATGGTAATTCTTCTATTTGGACTTTCAGTATCAGCAAATTATGCATTAACATCAATTATACTGGCAAATATGTGGGGTTTAGAATTATTAACATCAGCTTATGGACTTATTTTACTTGGACAAGGTTTATCATCTTTATTTGGACCTGTTTTGGGAGGTAAAAAAAGAAATGAATTAAAAGTTAAAATTAAGAATACAAAATATTGATTTGATTTGTTTTTCTTCTTTAGGTTGGATTGCTGAACATTATGGATATAAAGCATCATTGATTTTAGCTGGAGTATTTATGGGTTTATCCGGTGGTGTTACAACTATCTTATATATACTTCAATGCTTACATTGGCGAGAAAAGCATACCGAAAATGAAACGACGGTGAAAAGAAATACGACGATTGTCACGTCAGATAATCTCGGATGAGATTAAATGAAGAATAGTCATTCCAATTGATGTATATATTCATTGAATACATACGAACTTTTCTCTATCACGGTGATCTTAAGCAAACAAATATTACTTCATACATTTTTTCTCTTAATTTTGAATCTCATTAAAGTATCCCTTGCTTTCAGTGCTGTATCAATTTTCCTAGTATTTTTTTTTCTACTCGCTTTTTATTGTATTTGCAGTATATATATAGCGTATTTAACAGGTCGTGATATCTAATCTGTATCGGTGTGTATATTAGCTTTTGTCGTGTTGCATGTGCATGAAAATAATTCTACTTTCAATATATATTTATACATATACATATAAGTTAAACAAAAAACAAAACAAAAGAAAAACGGCTGATATAAAGGATTACAAGACATTTATACATCAGATAGTGCTGACAAATGAAGCAGAACACGATGACATGGTCTCTTATGTATGCACACATATAAACACCATTGAGCGACAATATCTAGTTTTTAAATCAAAATAGAAAAACAAGACAAGAATTTTTTTTTTTTTTAAATAAAACTTTATTGATGGTTTAATAAACATCATCTTTCAAAATTAATTAAACGACGACCAACCAAGTACTTTTCATCACGAACATGTTCAAATAATAGACGAAGTTGTTTGATTTGAAATATAACAAATGCTAATAAAAGCATAAGTGATATTATAGCTGAATATATATAACGTTCAATTTGATGTACAGTTGATGGATTAAATAATGTTGGTGCTATATGTGATACAGCTAAATATGGAAATGCCATAAACATTCCAATATTTAGTGTAAATGGTAAAAGAAATTCATTAATTAGAAATGAAAAATCAATACGACGTAAACCATCTTGATAAAGACGTTCAAGAACTGTTTTTAAGCGCCATTGTGGACCACTCATAATCAATGCTATAGAAAAAAATAAATAAAATTAATAGTGTTCATTTAACTTTTCTTTTGACATATGATCTAAGAGGAGTATTGAAGTATAGAACAACAAATCTCGATCATCTCTCATAATTATACAGTCATAAATTTAGAATTTGTTGCGAAATTTTTTCAAATTATGTTGAATTCTACAACAAGATAGTTCAATTATTATTCTTCTGAAGGTTTTAAAATCAAGTAGAGATAATATAGCGCTTAGTCATATATAAACGAAAAGACATATAATAGAAATCTCTGGTTTACAATGTAAATAGTTTTATTATTTTTCACATTTAATCTCTACAAGAATTATTCTAATAAATTTTTACCTATGGCAATTTTTGTATTTAGTAAACCAATGATCCAAACGCGCAATGGTGTAAGTACAGCTGTTTGTTCAATAGATGTGCTCAATGGTATAATTAAAACTAAAAGAAAATTATTATTTACTTTTGTCTTTTCAATTAATAAAATAATAAACTAGTTTACCTAATTCACTAGCAAGTCCAATCATAAACGGAACATAACCAATAACACAAAACGTACAAAGTATAACACGTATGCATAAAATACTATAAGATTTTAAGCGTGTTAAGATATTATTAATATCAAATGGTAAAAGTGATCGAATGAAAAATATAATACGTGTTATAAGCCAAAGAATATATAAACCAGTAAGTATTGTATATAATTCATGTAATCTTGCTGAACCTGTTATGAGACCAAGAAGATAACGACCAATTGTTGCTGGTATAGTTAAACCAAGGATTGAAAGGAATGCTAATGATAAACAAGTAAATAAACAAAGACCACATAAACGAAGACGAAAAAATGATGGTTCAATAAATGGTTGTGATGGTGATGATGATGGCGCTGGTTGTGGTGGTGGTGGTGGTGGTAGTAGTGGTGCTACTGCTGGTGGAATTATTTGTGCAGGTGGTGGTGCTTGTTCATCTTGAAGATTTTGAATTTGATCAGGAACAGCAACTATTGGCATTGGTAAAACATTATCATTCTGATCAACTTGTGGTGTATTTGTTATTGTCAATGATGGAGTATCACCAAGAAGAAATGAACGTAAACCTAACAACCATGATGCTAATTCCACCCATAATTGAAGCTATAAAGAAAAATACAAAATATAAATAAAACAAAAAGCTTTTCTTTTTCTTACCAAATTTTTAAGCATAGTACGTGTATGTCCTTGTTCAAGTAATGTTGGTAATATACCTTGTAATAAAATAAACTCAATCATTAATTCACTTACGACTGTTTCAAGACTGCCTTTAACATTAAATGGTAAAAATTTTGGTATAAAACGTACAAGTAATTCACCAGGAACATAAAACATCAAAATAATAACACAACCAAATATAATTATTGATGTTGCAAAACGTCTTACATGTAATACAAGTGGTAATTGTATCATTTCTTGTATAGGATTAAAATCAAGATCATTTATAGATTTTAAAAACCATAATGCACCTGGTCGTAAAACTTCACGTAAAAGAAATATAAATGTTGCAAAATAAAAAACAAATACCATTCCACATAACCAATGTAAAAATGTACTTGTTCCTGGACTTATTTGAAATTGTAATAAACGATCATTAAGTGTTACTGTACGCTCATTTAATATTCTTAATGAACATACATCAAGCCATATTCCACATATAAATGGAAAAAGAAGAATTTCCAATATAACAAGTAATGCTACTTTTAATACAACATAAGCAAGACCAACAAGACGACGTATACGTGTTAAATAATTGATAAAACTTAGTACAGTAAATGTAATTAAAAGAAAAAATGATATGAAAATATAACCAATCAAAGCATTAACACAACCTAAAAAAAATATAATCGAAGTACAAATATTTGAATAAAACAAAAAGTTAAGAATAATTATTTACCATAAGTTATCAAAGTATTAATCGGAGTTTCAAAACGTGTATTGATAACACTTTGTCGAAAGGTTTTACTTGATGTTATTATTTTACCGAGATGAAAAGGTGCAAAAGCAAATATAAGAATAAATAATGTATTAAGTGTTACAACCCAAAATACATGTTCAAGAAATTGTAATGAACCATCGAGACCTAATAATCGTTCCCATGTTAAATCATCAGCTGCTCGATCCCAATCAATCCAATTATGATTATTTTCTTGATTTTGTGCATTTTCAGCGGCTCCAGCTGGTGGAATAACTATATTTGCTTGTTCTTCTTCATCATCATCGTCATCATCTTCATCATCAACAGCATCAACGAACGCAACTTCCTCATGTTCAGGTTCGTTTTCTATGATAAAAAAAGTCAATATGATATATTCAAATAAAATGACTTACGAGCTAATGGTTGTTCAGCAATTACAGGAGCGAGAGGTTGAGGTGGGAGAAGAGGAAGAGGAGCAAGAGGTAATTCGTCTGTTGGTGCTACTGGTGGAACAATATTAATTTGTGGTACTGCTGGCGGTTGTCGAACAGGTTCAGGTTCAGCTGGTTGAAGCCAAGCAGGTCCACCACCAGTAAGAATTTGTTCTCGTAACCAAAGTAAACAAATAAAAGCACCAAGTGAACAGAAAACAACTAAACCTCCTTGAAGTACATCGGTAAATAAATGATCAGTAGAAACGATATCATATGGTAATGCAAGAATTGATGATATTGATCCAGCAAAAAGACATCGATATATACGACTAGCTGTTATAGGTACAACACCAAGCCAACAAAAAGCAACAATAAGATAATGAAGCCAATATCTCAGTGCTTTAAAAAAAGTATGTAATAAACCATTTATTAAATCTTTTAATGGTAAACGACCAGGTGGCATTGATGGATGATAAATAGGTGTAAATCGAAATTTTGTTCCACATAATTCACATTCTTCTTTTCGTGATACTTTTAACCATTGAATTAAACTATTAAAAAAGAAACGCATGTATTATTATTAATTTTGATACATGCTTATATATCGAAGAAATCTTACCAATCGTCATGGACAAATCGAATACTTCCATGACATAAACATGGATAGAAGAGTGGTCGATCAGATGTACCTTCACATCGGCATACACGACAGATATCAACATCTAAATGTAGAGATTTATTAATAGAATCTCATAAATAAAATTCATCTCTTTTTTTTTTTACCTGTCGAATCGTTTTCAGTGTTTATTTCATTTGCCATAATAAGTTTTCCATATAAATAAATTTAGCATCTGAAAAATAAGCAGAACATTCAAACAAAAGACTCATTGGACTAGTTTCAACGAAAGAGAAACGACTTAATAAATAAAAATAGTGACTAAACACTACAATAATTATTAAAAAAGAAAAAACTAAATTTTTTCATCATAAGTTTGACGCAAATTTTCAAGCCAAACAAGTCGATCTTTAGGTTTTGTTTGAAAATATGATTGTTGTAAAGATGAATATGTTTCCACAACTGGTATTACATCTCGATATGTATTATCTTGCCAACAATAATTGAAACGTTTCAAAACATCAATTATTAATGATTCATCACCTTTCAACATATCAATAGGTTCAACACGAGGTAATAATGGATATTTAAGTGTTTTAAAAATTAGAACTGATCTTAATGCAAACCAACCGCCATATTTTGGATGAAGACATATACCCATCATATTCTATATAAAAAAAAACAAAGCATTACTAAGAAAAAAACTTATATGAAGAAACAAAAACGACGATTTACTCGATCTTTAGGAAATGGATCATTTTTGAGCTGTTGACGACTATAAAAATGAGCTGCACCTGCAATATGACCAACTGTTTGCATAACTATTTTTGGTCGTCGTGTTGGCCACAGATCATAGTCGAAAAGAACATCGATTTCATGATCAGGAATTTTCTATTATAACAAACAACATTGAATTTTTTTTCCAAAATATCTATCAAAACGAAAAAACTAATACTTTAGTCACGGATTCAATTTTTTCTTTGACACAACAATCAATTGGATCACGAGTAAGATCTTTGTCTCTGTTGAGTGCATACGGTAAAAATGTCTTTTCAAACATACTTGGTGTACTAACGATAAGAAAAGCAACTGTATCATCATCATATGTTGACAGACGAAATAATGGATCAACAACGGAATTATACCATGAAATCTAAAGAGATATATTTTTTTTAATCTATTAATGATAACTAATAGGCGCGAAATTATTTACTAGAAAAGGATAAACTTCAAAACCAGATTCGAGAAGATTATTTTGTAAAACTTCATAGATTGCATCAAAACCCATAGTTCTTAAAATAGAACAGATAGAAAGATTCTAGACGATGAGAATAGAATTTTCAATAGAAATCTAAAACAAAATAAAAATAGATATTTCGTTTCTACTGACAAAGTGTATGTTTGTAATTTGTTCTAAATAAGAAAGTTATTACTATCCGAATCTTTTAATGAAAAATATATTCCTATATAAAAACTAATATGGAAAAATGCCATATAGAGAATGAGAAAAAGTACATATTTTTATCTGACTTGGTTTAAGAGAGACTTTTGTGAATCAAATTTTACAATTATTTATATATATAATTATAGATATCAAATAAATAAAAAATGGATAAAATTCGAGTAATTAGTATTGTTCTTCTTTGTGCATGCTAATACTTTTGTTGCAAGACCATGAAGTTAATTCAATAGAAATTCCTATTCGAATAGGTCTGAAAAAAAACAAATAAAGTATGTATCAAAAAATTACATTGGAAATGTAAAACAAGAACAAGATAAATGTCAATGAGAAAATTGATAATAAAAAAAGAAAAACATTCCATGAATTTAATTGCAATTAAAATATATAAACAACAGGAAAACAAGCAACTTTTCCATAATGGCGCAACAATAAGAAAAGTTCCTTTCCTACTTTACACAGTAACATGACTGTTGGATTTTTTTTCAGTATAGCGAAAGAGATAGTACTTTCTCAAAATTGTAAGTAACTTGGGTACTTTACTTTCGCTAGAGGTACTTAGTATTGGAAACACTGGGCAAGAATGACGACAATAGTTTAGATCTATGTCTGATTGGGCCTACATAATAAAACTGAATGAATAATGAGAGTCATCTAAAATATAGATGTCGTATCATTCAGTGAGCTTCACTTTACTTGTTTGATTATAAGATATTCAATGACATATAAAAAATGCTCTAGTTGAAAATATTCAATAAAATTAAGTTTTAAAATTTTATATCAACTAGTCTAGTATAATATAGTTTGATAAAACGGTTGAAAACTCGTTAATTTCATTGGTATTTTCGGGTTTTGTCGTGCGAGTCTGACACAGCTGAATAGTAAACATTTTGTTGATGGATAAAATGTCTACTTTCTTATATCGATATTTTCTATCATGAAAACTTTATAGAGGAAAATTCTCATAACAATTAGAATAAATATCAGTAGCAATAGTCAATGAAACGTTCTAAATCATAGGTTTCGATCAGAGACGGATTGGAAAGAGTGAGTCACCCCTTTTTTTTAGAGAGTGTCTGTTGAAAGTTTGTATTCTTAATTGAAATCTGTCTATTTGGTTTTAGAAGTTTTTTCTTAGCAAATTTCTACTGAAGATGCTGCCTACGATTGTCTATCAAATTTTCAGTGTCTGTCGCTCCGAAAAGTTATTGGAAGTCATGTTTAACATGAAGAAATTTACTTCAAAATAGAACAAAATTTGTAATACTTTGTCAATTAATAGTAATGAACACTCTTGTATTCAGAAGTGCTCAAAGAATGGGATCGGGGAATGAATTTTCCGTCTAATCTTACAAAAAATTTTGCTTTTCACTAGAGAAACTGAGTGCTCTTCTTTTTTTTGCTAACGAATCTCCACAAACAAGGATTGCTTCCACTCAATCTTAATGACATCGGAACACCCTTGCTTGTATTGCTACGGGTAACAATTTCTATGATGTTTTCTTGAAAATCTTGTTTAATAGAATCCCACTAGATCTTCATTTTCTTACGTTGTAGTTGGTACAAAGCTTTCGCTTCAGCGGTATCTCTACAAGGTCAAATTGATTTTTTACTATTGATCGATCTATCGTTCATGTGGTACCTCGATATAAAAGTAGAAAGTCATATTGTAGATGAAAAGCAAAATAAATGAAAGAAGTTAGCAAGCGTCTACTTCCAAATATCATTCACTGAATATTATTGAAATTATCAATGAATCATGTTGTTGTCGAGTCGTAATTTACAATAGCTGATATCAACCGTGTACTTGTGATCTGAAAACATTATATTTGAAAACAGCGCCGTCTATCAGCGCTGAATAACTACTGGAGATTTCATTTATTTATCTGTATCATGCCTGCCTTACACATACACTGATGAAGATATACTGAGTGATCATGAAATTAATTTTTTCGTCCGTCCAAGATTTTGCTCTCATCACAAGATACTTTCGATATCGTACTTTGTCAAAAAACACTACGCTCATGGCATCTACTTCTTGTTACAATGCTTACATTCCAAGTGATGCTATTCCAACTGCACAAACAAAGATCAAGCTTGCAGATCGTCTCTTAGTTTCTCCTCTTAGTAAGTAACAAACTATTCAGTCGCAGCATGTCATACCTTGTACTAACGCCATAGTTGTTGGTACTTGGGCATGGGGAGACAAAAGACTATGGGGTTGGAACGAAGAACTAGATGTAAAAGCTAAAGAAGCTTTTGACATGTCCTTGTCATTAGGAATCAATACTTTCGATACTGCTGAAATCTATGGATTTGGTGAAAGGTGAGCAGAAACGGATTACCAACATTAAAAGGGAAATTATTACTTTTTAGTGAACGTTGCATTGCTCGATATAAAGCAGATCACCCAATTGCTAATACTGAAGATATTGTCATTGCCACAAAGTTTCTTCCTCTTCCTTACAAATTGTCTTATCCAAGTTCATTGATCAATGCACTTCGAGCAAGTCTAGATAGATTAAAGGTATCAGATAACTTGAAATTTTGTTTTTGATTTTTGTGAAATGATTCGATGAACGTAGATATATATGTATATATTAAATGTAAATTGTTCTGCGACGATATGAATTTGAATATGATTTGTCAAAAAAAAAAAATGCTTAGTATACTTCCAATTTTGAAATTTAATGTTTAGTTGTGATATGTTATTGAGAATTTTCGAAATTCATTTTTCAATATCTGACTATGAAAATAATAAATATAATTTCTTGCTTTACTACTTTCGCTATTAAAACAAAAACTAAGCGTTAGTCATCCAGAGTATATTTATCTGATAAGAGAAAAAGAGTGCCAATAATAGAATTGTATTTTAAGATCAAAGATCTATTATTCTAAAATATTCATTCCGACGTATACTAAAATTGATCATATCAATAATTATGAGATAAAAAAATATAAAGAAGTTAGCTAACTTTCTGGTGTCAAAAGTGCGAATTATGATAAATAATACTAATGTGATCATCGATCATTTGATCATTTCGTGTTGCACAAAACACTCTTCTGAAATCTTTAAGAAGAGTGAATAATTTTAAGAGGCAAAAATGCTATCGAAGGGACTCAGTTCCATCACTTTTACGTCAACGAAATTATTTACAAAAATCGGCATGTCCAAAAAAAATGAAAACAAATAACTTGAATAGAATATGATTCTTGTTACAGGTGAACTGCATCGATCTCTATCAAATTCATGGTCCCATTCATCTTCGTTCTATTGAAGTTATTGGTAATGCATTAGCTGAAGTAGTCAAACTTGGTCTTACTAAGACGGTAGGTGTTTCCAACTATTCTACAACTCAGACAATCAAAATGTATGATTGCTTACAAAAACATGGTATTCAACTTGCATCGAATCAAGTCGAATTTTCACTTCTTCGACGTTCACCAGAAACATCAGGACTTATTACAGAATGCCATAAACGAGATATTGCTGTTCTGGGATATTCTCCACTTGTAAGTCAATGAAGGTCACCCCAAATAGTGAAGATGGTTATGCTATACGATTATTTGCTTTTTTCCTTGATGGTTAGGCAATGGGTCGTTTGACTGGTAAATATTCGAAAGCTAATCCGCTTCCTGTTAATCGTGACTTCTCCAATATCAATATGGATGAATTAGAGCCGTTATTAGAATCAATGCGCTGTATTGCAGATAAACACAATGTTAGTGTCTCTTCTGTTGCTTTGAATTACGTTATTTGCAAAGGTATTATATAACTTATTCTCTGATACATAGAAAAAGATCACTACTACTCATGGCAATATTCCTTTTTCTCGATGGTAGTTATACAAAGCTTCTGCTTTATTGGAATAAGTATAGGTTATAGCATAGGAAAAGAAAATAGTTTCTGAGTCTTTACATTATATGCATCTTATGCCATTGTTAGACAGCAGTTGTAAAAATGAAAAGAACACTCACAATGTGCCCAAGATTATATAAGAATCTAATGATTCGTATTAGATTACTAATAGTCATTGAAAAAAGTCTCATGTACACATTAGTTTACGTCTTTTGAAATGCAATACATTTGATCAGTAGTTCATGGCATTACAGTCTGATATGCACTTTTGGACTAAAGTCGTCCGAAGTTTATGTTAATTTTAGTTGGTTTGAATTCATGTCAAGATTAATATTGTAATAAGTGAAGTTTGAGACTATGTTGACAAGTATTTTGAAGTACTCGTCGAAGAAATAGAATTAAAAAAAATATAAACTGTGTACTGTCTATTATGAGAAAGTTATTTGATATGATTGGTGAAACATAAAATATATCAAACAACACTTGTTTACACTATCTTCTGTTATTCTCATAGCCACATCCCCTATAATGATAAAGATGAACGAATTTCTTGACGTTCTTTTTCTTTTTCTTTTTTTTTACAAAAGAAGTGTCTTGAAAACTGATAACTCGGGTATTTGAGACAATATGTCATTGTTTTGCATTTATATTCTAAAGTAAGAATTATTTGATTCAAACAATAGAAGTTTTGCTATATTAATATTTTATTAATATTATTTTCTAGGTGTTATTCCTCTTGGGGGTGCTCGTGATGGCAAGCAAGCTGAACAAAATGCTAGTGCTTTAGGGTGGCGTTTGACGAATGAAGAAATCGCACAATTGGAAAGTTATCATATCAATCCAAAGCCGACTTTCCTAAATCGACTTTTGCAACATGGTTGAAAATATGGTATCGCTAGTAGTTAACCAGTGCATTCTTGAAAATGTGCAATACTAATAAATTTTTTATAACTATTTGATACAGGAACAAGTTGAACCAATTTTTCATATGTCAGGTATCCCAAGCCTCAATGCTATTTGCACTACCTGAGTGTCACAGATCTCCCAGGCGACACGCTCATGTGACACCTTCAAGTCCCGACTTTGCAAGAATTCGTCTTATAACATGATCAATGAATCTGCAGAACAATATCGGAAAGAGGAATCAACCCTACTGGATGCCAGCGCTTATTCAAATACTCTGGGACTAAAGTCTCCTTCGACTAGTACTTTGACTTTTGTATTCTCATGCAACAGTTTGAATATTCTGATCGTCTTATTAGATTGTCCGTATGCACGACATAACCCCCATTGTGCCTCAAAGTCAACCAAACTATAGACATTTTGAAGGTCGATGAAACAGATATGCAGTGGCTGATTGAACTTTCTTAAGCTTTTCATAACCATTTTTCATGTAAACACTTGATCCATTGTGAATCTGTCAGAACGAAAACCTGCTTGATCCTCTAGTCATTTTTTGTCTGTCACGCTCTGAATACATGTTAATAGGATTCAAGAAAATGTTTTTCCTGTTACAACAAGCAAAGACATACTCCGATAGTTGTCACAGATTCATTTATAATCCTCATTCTTATATAACTGTATCAGGACAGTCATTGTTCAATCATTTACTTTGACCTTCTGCTCTCAAGCATCATAGATGATTACATATAGCTAGCTGTTCAGCTAGAGATAGCTCATCGAGTTTCAGAAGCTCTGCAACCATCCTATCTTTTTCCGAGGTTCTCCTATTGCTAATCTTTTGAATTGCTCTCACTAACTCACCAATAGTTGGTATAGTATCCTGTTATGATAGCTCTTCTTGATCAATGGAAGAGCTCGTAATTTGTTATAATACGTGTTCACCAATTGCTGTTTCTATATTAAACATTTCATTAAACTATTCTCTCTACCTGTATAACGGTTCTTGGCAGTTGGTGAAGGTAATTCCATCCTTGTCATGAATGGTTACATGTTTCGTATTCGCACCATTACTGCGAAAGTGTCATATTATTTAGAATTCAATTGCTGGATCGTGGTCTTTCACTACATTTTCAATGTCAGCATTTCATTTCTCACAATATTCGTGCTGCCTAACTTCTGCCTTATTCTTAACTAGTTTGGCCAACATATGGTATTGATTTCCGTGTTGATCCTTCTCTTTCATATCACGATGAAATTGCTATTGAATATGATCTTTGCCTTTCTTATCCACAACATAACTCCACCACAGAGACCGAAATCCAGCGGCTTCTGTGCCGATCGCAAGTCCGGATAAAGGAGGAGTGTTTGACGGAAGGGGTGCAGATACCGCTATCTGTAAAAAGAACAAGACGACAGAAACCAACCATGAACGACTTCAACACGAAACCATACCGGCTCGAACGGCGCCCGGCTGAACAAGGTCCGCGTCCTCTGTCGAGTGACCAGGGCAGAGTCGAAAAGTTGGCGACTGCAAAGAATTCATATACGACAAAAAACACGCAAAAACTAATACTTGCCAAAAATACTCTGACAGTAGGAACATGGAATGTGGAGACCCTATGGACTGCTGGCAAGCTAGAATTACTTAGAAATGAAATGAAACGTTTCAGATACGACATAATTGGTATTTCCGAAGTGCGATGGACAGGAAAAGGTGAAACACCGAATGGAGATTTCATCTGGTCAGGAGAAGAATCCTCACA
>CAJNSZ010000056.1:365207-466692 GCA_905329745.1 Rotaria sp. Silwood2 | reverse complement strand
GTATTTAATATAGAGTTCTTCAGTTGATGTGATAATATAAGAATATCGATCAAGGCTGCTCATCTCATATTTAGATAGATAAGAAAAACTTTCGCTTCTACAATATATCTCATAGAGTCCTATGTATTTAAACGAGAGTTATTCATGATAAAATATATTTAATTTTCGTCGTCTAACACTAGATGATATTGCATGATCAATAGTTTGCTTCATTTTTCATTACATGCATAAAATTTTTTTGGAGATAATGAGAAATAGATAATTGAGAAAATATTTTCTTGAAATGTATTTGGAACTGATTCTTTAAGTCGACGTGATTATCGATTAATAGATAATGATGAGTTAGTATTTTGTTAGTGTTTATGAAGAATGATATTTTAATGTAGTTAGAACTGTATGTTGTCAATAGATCATTCTATCATTTGAAGAAATACTTTTGTACACGTGTAGGTCGGATAGAGATGACTTACTAGTTGCTAATTGACAGGACCAGCAAGGCAAACAACATGGTATTGATATTCTTTATTTTTCGAACATGAATAATTTATTATTATTTGATGAAGATGATGCCGAATAAGATTTTTGATAATGAAGACTAAATAATTTTTGTATTGATGTTAGATAAAAAGGTGAAGGTCGACATCAATGAAAATAAAGACTTGAAGATGTGACTGTGTTGTTCGCTTTTGATTTTGTTACATAAGGAAAATTTTCACTTCTGCATTTAAGTTCATACTTTATTGTATTATTTTCGGCAATCAGTCTCCATCTCTCAGAACAGTTGAAAAACGATATGAATGAATTCGTGAAAATCTAGAAGATATTAAAGTCGGTGCACGATCCATCGTATCTTTCAGCAAACAACATCCATACATTGCCTTATTAAAGATGACCTTTATATCACTATTGACGAATTTCAAGTGTAAACTGATCCGAATCATAACTTTTTCCGATAAAGAATTTTCGATCATCGTAAACTTAAAAAGATTACCACTACTAGATCATCTTCAACGTCTTTTTCAGTCTTCATGAAACTATTCAATGTCATCTTTGAACTATTCTAGATGATAGACGCCGAAAATTAAATATATTTTATCATGAATAACTCTCGTTTAAATACATAGTACTCTATGAGATATATTGTAGAAGCGAAAGTTTTTCTTATCTATCTAAATATGAGATGAGCAGCCTTGATCGATATTCTTATATTATCACATCAACTGAAGAACTCTATATTAAATACTAAAATTGTCAATTAAACTCTACCTCAATCTTCTAACTCATTTGAACATTTGTTGGATTTTTTTTATTCAAACAAAACTCTATCTTACGACACTTGCCAGCATAATCAATTAATGAAGATGAGTTCTCAATTTTTGTATTTTTTCTTGTATTACTAAGTATATTATATTCAAAACTAAACAGTGTGACAAGCTTTGCAAACTACAATAAAAATCTTATTTTAAAATGTACACTTTGTTTGTAGATTAGATAAAATTCTATGAGAACAAGATCATTTTTTTCCTGCACCACGAATTTTTCTTCTTACTCTATCAATTAAATAATCATAGATTTTAAACTTTATTTCATTACATACTATTGGAAATAGCATTCTAAACGCAATTATCCTAAAAATTGAGAATAGGACTGTTTGGTAGCCATGTGTGATTGTTTATAACATAGATGGAACTCTCTGCACATCATGCCAACGGTTTTATCCACTTGAACAGCATGATTTTTACGTGATATTGTTGCAACAAAAGGGCGAAAAATCATTTTTAGATCCATTAAACTGCATCATAATTCTTTTTAAATTCTTAGTCTTTTCGTTTATATCCCTTTGTTCGCTTGTTTCCTATCGATATGCAGTGTAAACACTTGCGAATGAAAAGTATTTTTCCTTCAATTAGTAGAAACGTTTTCGGTCAAAGAAATAAAAAAATGCATTGATCATTATTGCAAAAAATGATTATGTTCGCATAGACTTTAGTATCTTCCGAAAACAAAGAGTACTTAAATAAAATAAGATTCTTATTGCCATGTTTAGAATTTATCATACTACATCAAGTAGCAGATTTCATTTTTGAATACAACGCGCTAAGTGATAAACTATGAAAATTAAATAATTTAGATGTCAAGTATTAGCTTTGGGATGATGTACATTCTATTAGAAGGGCTCGTACACATCATAATAGAATAAAGTCAACATATAAAAAAGTTGTACATCGATGCGAATCGGTAAATCAAAACTGTTTCACAGCGATGGTTTATTGTGCATCCTTATGATAATATAGGACTGATATCTTGTGAGAATCGACCGATGTCGAATATACTTAATCGGTGTTTATTCAATGTTGAAATAAGCACCTTGAAGTTCTTTTAATTGATTTATTTGTATAACAATACAAGGCTTTGAATTTTGTAGCAAAAAAATCTTGTGTAATTTATTGGTTTCATAGAATTCGTGGTAAATACATTTCTGAAGAATTTATCTGTTTATTCTTTGGTTGATATCATTCTTTTTAAATTCTAGTCTTTGAAATCGAGGTCAATAATTCGAAATAGATTAAATTGAACTTGCTGATTTTTATTCATTGTCAAAGTTTATTGCGATCAATATAATATAACAAAACTTTTTGAATGTGGCGAGAAACTCGAAATATTTTCCAAGCAACGCTCACGGAAGCTCATCAACAAGATACTAAGTTGTCTGACATTTTTGTCTTGACTCATCACACAATTGGCAAGAATAACAAGCCCTTAAAATTGAATCTATGAGTACTTGAGACTCAATTAAAAGCATCGAATGAAAATCTGCGCGATATGCAAAAGACTCTAGCACTGATTCATAGAACTGAATCATCAATGGTCCATGTTTCTAACAAAGTTAATACTGTGTTCTGGTGATATGGATCCTTTCGTCTACACTCTTACTTGACCCCAGATCTACATATTAAAATACATTATGTAGTTGTTCTGTTTTCTTTCTAAAAATGTCTAGTAATAAGGGTGTCTTGATGATGATGATGGGTCGAGATGAACGGAGTTATATATATAGTCATATGTGTTCTTGGAAAGATTTCTATTACAAAAACTAGGAATATAGCAAAACACTATAGAAGGATAAGGAAAGGAAAAAAAAATAAAGTCAGTTGCTCTCTTATATACTTATCTATATATTTGAAATATTTTCACATGTATATATATAGAAATAGAGCAGCGAGCGACATAAAGAGAGAGAGAGAGAGATATCAATAATAGAAAAGAGACGATCGAGGGTACATAACAAAGAAAATAGTTAGTGGACATAAAGTATGACATTCGAAAAGAAAAGAAAGAAATGAAACCGAATAGAATATGCGCGGGGGCTCGTAACATCTGGATTCCTGAGAAAGTTGAAATTCATACTGTTTCGTGAACTACATTTAATTCTGTTGAAGGTAAGCTTTTGCTTGAAGCCTTCAAATATTGATGCAAAAGTCTATTAAACAATTCGCTTGTGTTCTCTTATCGGTGCTATCTGGTCTTTCAGATTTTTGTACTTTCAGTTATCCATCAGCGACCTTTTTTATTTCTGCTTTTTCTAGTAAACTCCTTTTTCTTGATTATCACAATAAAATAATATTATAAAGAAAAGTACAGTTACAAAAAATTCATATATGTATGTGAGCAATGTCTATTTTTATGATTCAGCATCGACTTCGTCTTCCTGTAACTAATGATCGTTCGTCATTGTTTTTGATCGATATGTCCAGACAGTTTCATTTATATTTTCAATACCCAATCCATTCAATTTCTCAAACATCTGGATATTATCAACAAACTGTGTTGCCTCTTCCATATTACCAGACCAAAATGGTAAATGATGAAGATATCGACCAAATGCTGTCTTAGAGAAACGAAAATACATTTTTGTATTTAATATATGTGCATGCCACGCTTTATCAACCATTTCTGATGGTGAACCATGTAAGTTATTTTTCAGTCCGGTATAATAATTTTCTAATTCAAGAATTGAATTTAATGCATCTTCACGACTCATATGTTCGTGTAATTGTAGTCGTTCATTTAAATAAAGGAGGTCTTCATCCGGTATCGTGACAATATCAAAACATGATGCAGAAAATGTAAGCAAATGAACGAATAACAAAGCAAAAATGTCTATGAAAAAGAAACAAAGTATGAAAAATACTACAACTGAAAAGAGAACTTACACATTAGTTTCATATTAGTTGTATGATAGTTAGGTAATAATAATAAGAATCTAAAAGCATACATACAAATATATATAACTATTGTTTCATTATATATTTCAAAGAGTGTCATTTTTTTCCGCTTTATCTTGTTCTTCATTCTACTACACTATCAATGAGTATGACATAAAAGATATTCCTTTTTGGTATTTTGTGAATATCTCGGTTAAATTTCATCATGTATAAATGAATATAGTCTCAAAAGATAGACATTCAATCCTCTCCAAAGCGTTATATTTGATTGTATAAAAATATCATACATCCCTTTTGAACAATTCATCAAAATATTTGGAATCATAATCGCAGTTTCTCATGTGATAGCTTTAATAATCTTTTCATAGCACATCTCACTTGTCTCATAAACTTGAATTTTATCTCAAGATAATGTTAGTCTCTGTATAGGTATTGTTTGAACAGATTTCATGCAAATAATGCATTGGGATATATAACAATGAAATTCGAACTTATGAGATGGTTAAAACTTGTAGTAAAACCATTTACAAATCCACTATTTTATCATAATTAAGAGTAATGTTTCAAACATTTTCATCAATGAGCCTTATTCAAGATTCATTTGTTGGTCACGAACACATGTAAAAAACCTAGCCATACCAGCTTATTTGTTCCTAAGAGTAGTTTCTTTCTCAATTGCCTGCTAGCACGTGTTAGCAAGGCGATCGAGAAAGGTAGACAGATAGATGAAAGAAAGAGGTCACTTTTAGCGACAAATAAGCTAGTGTGATCACATTTTTTTGTCAATATGCGTCGTCAACAAGCAAACCGTGAATAAGGTTGATTGTCAAACGTGATAATTCATGAAGATATTCAATGAAATAGAGTATATAGGAGAAAATTGAACGACCTATCTTTTGTGACTAAACCCAATCCTGTACAATGAAGTCTAAGAAAGAGGCTCATCAAATACATGAGAGACAATGTTGTGCCTCGTTTTTTACATTACCTTGCCAGTATCTGAATGAATATTGATCACCTCTATGTGAAGCTGAGCAAGCTTAATTAGTAATGTATTCATTCATTCCTTCTGTTTCGCTATATTTGGTTTATATAATAAACATTCGATTACTAATCAATATGAAATTTTTTTCGTCTTAACTTTAAGGAGTCTCTTCTAATGAAATGAAGACTATTAAAATATAATCATCCAAGCGAAAAAAACTATTATTAAACGAAATATTAGCAATCATATTTGCGCATGACGCTTTTATCTCTCATCTTTTTTTATTATACCTTTTCTGATTGTGTAGGACTATGTGAATAATTTTGTGTATTACGCAGGAGCTCAAATGAGTAATGATATTTTTTCCATGTACATTTTACACTATAAAAGCAGCATATTACAGAGTCTGTATGAGGGAGAACAAATTTTAAGGTTTACTATGTTTATACGTAACCTTAAAAGTTCTTCTCCTAGATACAGGTTTGTGTATTATATAATTATCTTTATAGTGAACATGACTTAACCAGAAAAAGTCAATATTTCACCACCTATAAAATCATGGCTTTGCTACGTTGTCATTGTGCCGACATTTTCTTTGTACACTATTGCAAAAAAAAACACTATACTGATTTGTCATTGCTTTTAATGAATATGTGGAGCCTTTACTCTCACGGTCACACTCTTCCATGGAAAACATACATAGATTTGAATTAGTGTGCATGAAGACGGTGTATATTCCATCTAAAAATCGAATCGTCATCAGCCGTACCTGGTTTGACAAATTCTAACCATCTGTTAGTACTATCTTGTTCTATCTCCAAATAGGTATTTTCTAATTGACTCCAAAAAGCAAGTAGTGAGACGAATTTATCTTAATCATTTCTTTAATAGAACCACATTATTCAGAAAAATCGAAAACTGACATTGGATACAGATTCGTCTCTACAATAAACTTTTCTCAACGCTATAAACTTATAGTAACAATACGTCAAATGTCGAAGTAAAATTAGGATTTTTATTTTTCATGTATCAAATATATTTCCTGCATTTTCAAGTATTGAAGTAAACATAGATTTTTCTCAGTCATTAGATAGGAATGTTCTCTTTCTGCAACTGACCACTTTCTAATGGACGAATGTAAATTACCAGATGACGTGTCTCAAATCAAGACACAGATATATGTAGAACACATACTATCAACATTTCATTGCTCTAAACAGTTTTTTTCCACTCAATGGGAAAATGGAAAGGTACTTGACGAGAAGAAAACGTTTTCTTGCCTAATTAATATATAAGTCACACCTATTCCCATTTTCATGTATGTACTTTTAAATGAGTCTTAGTGCCAACATGTTTTTAAACAAACTATATTTGCTTCCTTTTTTATGAGACAGATAATTATACATTGATCTATTTTAGAAACGATATTACTGTTCCATCAGTAAAAAACAAAATGAATAAATTATTATTTACTCTTCTTGTATGCATGGTTTGTTTTGCAGCTGCTTCATGTATCGAGTTCAAAGAGTGCAACGTCGACTCTATGATGCCAAGACGTGAAGCAATTCGACAACTGTTGCAAAATTCAATTAGCGATCTTAAACCTAATATGCACCATTCCAAAACTTCATAATGGACAATCTGCTTTTGAAAACTCTATCTCGTTATTGATCATCCACAATGCTAACATAAATGAATAACTCCATCATATAAACTATTCCTTATTTTCATAATTATCATTTCGAAGCGATGAAATTTGTCTCATTCTCAATGAAGACACGTTATGATGAAATAAATAAACAGACATTTTGTGGTGTCAGCTATTCCTTATTTTCATAATCATTATTCAGTAGTTGCGGATTCTGTCTTATTCTCAATGGAGATATGTAATGGCGAAATAGATGAAAACTTCTCTGGTACGAGCGATTTCTTATCCTCATAATCATTATTTACCGGTAGCAGACTTTATCTTATTCTCAACAAGGACACTTTATGGTGAAATAGATGAATGAATCTTTTGTATTGACTATTCCTTATTTTCATAATCATCATTTAGCATTTGCCGATATTGTTTCATTATGAATAAAGACACATTATGGTGAAATAGATGAATAGTTCTCTCGTAGTATGAGCTATTCCTCATTTTTATAATCATTATTCAGCACTTGCAAATTTTGTCTTATTGTCATTGAAGACATCTTACGGCGAAATAAAAGAATAAACTCTTTGTAGGATTAATTCCTTATCTTCATAATCATCATTTAGCAGTCATGGATATTGTTTCATTATGAGTAAAGATATCTTATGCTGAAATAGATGAATCGTTCTCTGGTATGAGCTATACTTTATCTTCATAATCATTATATAGCAGCTGCGAATTTTTTCTTATTCTCAATGAAGCTTTGTTATGGTGAAATAGATGAATAGTTCTCTGGTAGTATGCGCTATTCCTTATTTTCATAATCATTCTTTAGCAGTTGCGGATTTTGTCTTATACTCACTGAAAACGCGTTATGATGAAATAGATGAAAAGACTTTTTGTATTGACTATTTCTTATCTACATGATCATCATTTAGCAATTGTGCATGTGGTTTCATTATGAATAAAGACACATTATGGTGAAATAGATGAATAGTTCTCTGGTATGTGGTATTCCTTATTTTCATAGTCATTATTTGGAAGTTGCAGATTTTATCTTATTCTCAATGCAGATATGCTATGGTAGAATAGATGAATAGTTCTCTGGTCTGAGCTATTTTTTATTCACATAGTCATTATTTAGCAGTTGAGGATTTTGTCTTATTTTGAATGGAGTTATGCTATGGTGAAATAGATGAATATTTCTCTGGTATGAGTTATTCTTTATCTTCACGGTCATTATTTAGCAGTTTCAGATTTTGTCTTATTTTGAATGGAGTTATGCTATGGTGAAATAGATGAATATTTCTCTGGTATGAGTTATTCTTTATCTTCATCGTCATTATTTAGCAGTTGCAGATTTTGTCTTATTTTGAATGGAGTTATGCTATGGTGAAATAGATGAATATTTCTCTGGTATGAGCTATTCTTTATCTTTATGGTCATTATTTAGCAGTTGCAGATTTTGTCTTATTTTCAAAGTAGATATGTTATGGTGAAATAGATGAATAGGCTCTTTGTGTGGGATATTCCTTATCTTTGTAATCTTCATTTAGCAGTTGTAAATATTGTTTCATTTCGATTAAAGACTCGTTACGATGAAATAGATGAATCGTTATGTGGTATGAACTATTCTTTATTTTCATAGTCATTATTTTGCAGTTGTGAGTTTTGTCTTTTCTCAATACAGATATGTTATGGTGAAATAGATGAATAGTTCTCTGGTATGTGGTATTCCTTATTTTCATAGTCATTATTTGGAAGTTGCAGATTTTATCTTATTCTCAATGCAGATATGCTATGGTAGAATAGATGAATATTTCTCTGGTCTGAGCTATTCTTTATCTTTATGGTCATTATTTAGCAGTTGCAGATTTTGTCTTATTTTCAAAGTAGATATGTTATGGTGAAATAGATGAATAGGCTCTTTGTATGGGGTATTCCTTATCTTTGTAATCTTCATTTAGCAGTTGTAGATATTGTTTCATTTTGATTAAAGACACGTTACGATGAAATAGATGAATCGTTATNTTTATTAGTGCTCTAGAATCGATTAACTGTCCTCTATCTAATGCTGAAACTCCCAGGTCTGTAGCTTGTTCCGGAGCCAAATGGCAAAGACATCTTTGGAGCCTACTCTCGAATTTTTCCCAATTTTGCACCCACCCTCGGATAAAAATATGGGATTAACAAAATCTGTCATATAGTGGAACTTCATTAGCACACCTAGCTCTATCATTCCTAGTGGTTTCATCAAATTAGGTTGGATAGAAAAAATTCAGGACTCAAAGGGTTAAACAAAACAATATTAAAATGAATTTATTTCTTTTCTTTATTTTAGCACTTAGTAATATGTATAAATTACTTAAACCAACACATATTGGTATAAATTATATGGTTGAAAAATTACAAGATCATATATCACAGATTGGTCATGCAAAAATTCAATCACTTAAAGGAGAAAATGTTTGTTATAATGAAAGAATAAAAAACAAAATAGATTTCATTTTTGATTTTTAGTTATCAACATTATTTGTTGAAACATTACTTGAATTACATACAAAATATATGAATGTGATAAAAGAAACATTTACTAGTGATCCAGAATTTGTTTCATCACTTGATAAAGCTTGTACTACAATTGTGAATATGAAATATGGTAATCGTTTATCAGCTAAAGCACCTGAATTGGTATTATTCGTCATCTGCCTTTTTTTTGTTATAAAGAAAATTATTGTCATTTGAATTTTATTTTTAGCTTGCTCATTATTGTGATAGTCTATTACGTAAATCATCAAAGGCAGCTTCAGATAGTGAAATTGAAGAAAAATTACTTAGTTCAATAACAATATTTAAATATCTTGATGATAAAGATTATTTTCAACGTGTAAGATTTTTGAAAATGAATAGAAAAGAAAAGTTTTCATACATTTCTTTTTAGTTTTATCAAAAAATGCTTGCACGTCGACTTATTAATCAACAATCAATTTCAATTGATGCTGAAGAATTTATGGTTACAAAACTCAAAGTATTTATAAAATAAAATTTTTAGAAAGATTATTATCATTCGAAATGACATGAGAAATTTAAGAAAAAAAATAAATCTCCTAAAAACTAACAAAAATTAGTTATATGCAGAGAGAAAATAGATGGTTGTATAAAATAATAACAAAGTATAATGATACGATAAGTAAATTTCTTGTGAGAGAATGGTCTTTATTCATAAACTGATCGATTTAGTTGTTCTTATATTTGTCAAATAGATAATTCTAAGATAAATGAAGAGAAGATCCATACTCACACAAATGCTTAGACAAGATCGACTATCTTAGTGAGTAAGTGTCCTTGGCCCATACATAGGACGGTCCAAAAACAACTTATTCCATTTTTGTAATAGATAAAGCATAGGAAAATATACTTCAAAGAGATATTTTTATTTCGAAAACGTACTATCATAACTAGAGATAAACAACAAGATATTGATGCGGCATGTGGATGTGAGTATGGGGGAAGGCTGTAGGTGTGAAGTATGGAGTGCAAGGTGTGCTTATGCATTTCCCTTGGCCTAAAGATATCTGGAAGAGATGCTAATAAAAAGCCTTTTCGCAAGAGAAAAAAGGATGTGTATGTGGAGTGTGGGTATGGTGCTGTCATTAGCAAGGTCGATATCCATATCCTTAGATACTGAGTCTTTTCAAACTATGTACTGTGCTAAAACTAATTTTTTACTGAGCGTGTAATAAAAACACATATTGAGCATTCATTATAAAATATTGAACAATTAAATAAAAGCCTATACTTAATATTTATATGTCTATAAATATAGCCTGAAAATTTCAGTTTATAATATTCTTTCATTATTAGTTGTTTTTGTTTTACAAGGAATCGAAAATATGATTGTTTTATTTCATGTATGAAAAAGAATAATGAATCATAGTTTATCATTTCGATAGAATAAGTTTTTTTTCCTGAAAAGAAAAAGTCCGAAACAAAAACAAAAGAATCTATATAATTTGTATCGAGATAATGTCTTTTAGTTGTTGTTGTTGTTGTCAAGGAAATTTTTATCACAAAAACCTTCGTGTCATGAATTAAATATTTGTCTTCCACGATAACATAGTCTATGGAAATCACAGATTTTCATCGCCACTGAAAATAGATTGCGACAATAGAAAAGAAAAGCTCGTGCGCTCTGCAATGAATTATAGAGAAAATAATGTCGCTGCCTCAAGGATATTCAAAAAAAAAATCATTCAAATTTTCCTGCTGTGACTTCTGAAGTCGAACTGAAGTTACTAATACTTGAAATATATCGAGTCTCTGTGTTATATTTGTGGATATCGAAATTTCATTCAAATTCAAGCAGTTTTTCAATGTACTTAAAAATCTCTGAGGCTGTCGTGTTGGCGATAGCGATGCCACTACGAACATTGTCTCGTGGAAATCATGAAGACAACTTTAGCTCTTTCGAAAAGGATTTGAATAAGATAACAGGTCCGTAGAAAAAATAAGGATGTTTGCTTACCTCTTTTTTGAAAAACATCTCTTGAGAAGGACACTACTAAAATTTTTTCTGCTGGAAAAATTAATAAAATAATTTCTTGGTACAAAGTCGCAATCATATAAGAATGTATTCCAAGTTGTAAAACTAAAAGAAAAAAATAACAATTCTTCATATATAATAATAATAATAATAATAATTAATAATCTTTTTCTTTTCTTAAAGCAAATATGTGGTTATGAATTTACTGGAAAATTGGCTCGTATGTTTCAAGATATTAAAGTTAGCGATGATCTGAATGTGGAATTTTTGGAATATCTTAAATCTGAATTATCATCAACAGCACATAATCAAACAATGACTAGTTTGATTGGTCTTGATTTTAATATTTATGTTTTACAAGTAGAACAAAAAAAAACTTTCTTTTGTTTCTCAAGATATTTAAAATCTATTGAATCTANAAAAAAATCATTCAAATTTTCCTGCTGTGACTTCTGAAGTCGAACTGAAGTTACTAATACTTGAAATATATCGAGTCTCTGTGTTATATTTGTGGATATCGAAATTTCATTCAAATTCAAGCAGTTTTTCAATGTACTTAAAAATCTCTGAGGCTGTCGTGTTGGCGACAGCGATGCCACTACGAACATTGTCTCGTGGAAATCATGAAGACAACTTTAGCTCTTTCGAAAAGGATTTGAATAAGATAACAGGTCCGTAGGAAAAATAAGGATGTTTGCTTACCTCTTTTTTGAAAAATATCTCTTGAGAAGAATATCACTAAAATTTTTTCTGCTCGAAAAACTAATAAAATAATTTCTTGGTACAAAGTCGCAATCATATAAGAATGTATTCCAAGTTGTAAAACTAAAAGAAAAAAAATAACAATTCTTCATATATAATAATAATAATAATAATAATTAATAATCTTTTTCTTTTCTTAAAGCAAATATGTGGTTATGAATTTACTGGAAAATTGGCTCGTATGTTTCAAGATATTAAAGTTAGCGATGATCTGAATGTGGAATTTTTGGAATATCTTAAATCTGAATTATCATCAACAGCACATAATCAAACAATGACTAGTTTAATTGGTCTTGATTTTAATATTTATGTTTTACAAGTAGAACAAAAAAAAACTTTCTTTTGTTTCTCAAGATATTTAAAATCTATTGAATCTAACTTTTCTATTAGGCAAATTCATGGCCAGTTTCTCAACCAACAACTAATACATTTATTCTTCCACATCTTCTTGAGAAACCTTTACATATGGTATAGAATTAATTTTTCTTTTATTTACATTCAATCAAATGTTTTCTTCTAGTTCGAAGCATTTTATGGTAAAAAATACAGTGGTCGAAAATTATGTTGGATGTACAATTTATCAAATGGTAAATAAATATAAAAATAAAATATTTAATCAATATTTTATTTTTCTGTTTAGCTGAAATTCGTATGACTCATTTGGATCGTTCATATTTTGTTACAATGGGTACATATCAAATGGCTATATTATTACAATTTAATGAACATCAACAATTAACAATCACTGAAGTAGAAGACGCTACTAAACTTAATATAAAAGAACTTGAAAAACAAGTTATTTCATTAATTGATGCCAAATTTTTACTAGCCGATACTGTACGTTTGCTTATTATTATTCGTTAAAATAGATTTTATGAAACATGATCAAATAAGAGTGTTGAAGTAAAGGAGAAATATTTGCACTACTTCCTATAGACCGTGACAGACGTTCAGAGTTCTCGATTATGGAAATGATGAGGCTTGCATTAGCAAGGTTTTGCTGTCTATTACAGACGTTGTCGCATGCGACCAAACATCATATACCAATAACGTCTCCCTGTGATAATATGAATTAATTGCTTATTACATTTTTGAAAGATTAAGTATAAGGATGCTGAAGACAGGCTCGTACCCAGGATTTTTGGGCATGCTGGATCTCAGTTTCAGAGAATGAGACCCAGATGAAACTTATGGAGGCTGATATTGGACCCAAATGATGAGTTTATACGAAACGATTTTTGCGATCGGAATTTGCGAAAAAAAAATTCTTTTTTTGGGCCCCCCCTGAAAAATTTGTTGCTGTTAGTAGTATTCCGTTTTCTAGAGTTTGATCGCAATCTACATCGAATTTCATCGATAGATTTAAAATTTCATCTAAAAATATGCATCCGTTCAGAAGTTATAACGTTTTGAATTTTTATGAAAATTTTTGCGCAATTTTTCAAAAATTCGAAACGTTCTAACGTTTGAACGGATGCATATTTTTAGATGAAATTTAAAATCTGTCAATGAAATTCGATGTAGATTACGATCAAACTCTAAAAAACGGAATACTACTAAAAGCAAAAAATTTTTCAGGGAGCCCCAAAAAACAGAATGTTTTTTTTCGCAAACTCCGATCACAAAAATTGTTTCATCTAGACTCATCATTTGGGTCCAATATCAGCCTCCATAAGTTTCATCTGGGTTCCATGCTCTCAAAACTGAGATCTCGCATACCCAAAAATCCTGGGTACGGGCCTGGCTGAAGAAATGTGTTCCAAAATAAATAGATCAAAATAATTTTCCTGTGATTAATAAGAGTAGTTACATTATTTTTCACATTTTAATTTCGTAAGGATCATGCTAACAGTTTTTTTTGTTTGACTTTAGAATAATTTAACATCAAGTTCAATTATATCAATTAATTTTGACTATAAAAATAAACGAACAAAATTCAAAGTACCATTATTACCTCAAAAAGAAGCCACTCATGTAAGAAAAATTGATCAAAAAGAAAAAGTTTTCTTTTATTTTCTTTTATGTTTTATTCACATAAAATAATTTCGATAACAGGATTCTGAATCATCACAAAAAGCAGTTGAAGAAGATCGTAAATTTTATCTTCAAGCTGTTATTGTACGCATAATGAAAGCACGTAAAAAATTAAAACATAATTCATTAATTGAAGAAGTTATAACACAATCTAAACAACGTTTCTTACCATCAATTCATATTATTAAAAAATGTATTGAAATTCTTATTGATAAACAATATCTCGAACGAAGTTCAAATGATGAATATAGTTATATTGCTTAAATCATTTGCAAAAAAAACCAAAACAAAAAAAAGAAAATTTTTTTTTTTCTTCTTTTTCTTTTTCTCTTATACCTTTACACTTGCAAAATCGAATTGTGTCCATATATATATCTATGCGAACTTTTGATCAAAACTAATTTATTAATCTTCAGTTTATTTCTTCTATTCTCTTTTGTATACACACACATACATATATATAAATATAAATATATATATAGATCTACTCCCGAGATTTAAATTCAAGTGTGCTTTTGGAATTGTTGTTCATATAAGTTCTAATTGATGTGTGTGCAATGAGTATATAGGATGAAAGCTTGTTAAGAACAAAACAGCAAGTTGAATGTTTATTTCTACCAACTAATAGAACAGTGTTGACACCTGATTCATAAATGATTTATTGTCTTTCTCTCCATAGGTTGATGTGTGTGTGTGTGTGTGTGTGTTGAGGAGGGTTTGGATTATTTTTCTACTTTCAGTGTTCTATGGTTCTTTTCTCCTTCTTCTTTTTTTTCTGTTTGTTTGTTCATTTTTTTTGCCCTTGTCTTTCGATTTTCTTTGACGAAATAAACTTATAAACGACCAAAAAAAAACATGTGTGGTTATTCTAGGCACTTTAAAATTCAAGTTTTATTGGCTTTCATAGATAAGTTATAGCAGTAAGTTAAACTGAATAAATATCTCAATGATTTGATTACTCTTTTTAACTTGCAACAATTAAAACTGAAATGTAAAATTTTTTCAAATCATAAGTAATATGCATAGAAGAATAACACTCAAAAATAAATTTATTCTAATGACTATTTCAAAAAGAAAAGGCAAATGGAAATATTCTTTTTAATACCTTTTGATAGGATCAAGAAGGGAAGCTACGGTTTTTACCTTTAGAAAGAGAAGATGAAGACGCATCGAATGGTATTTAACAATTTTTTTGAAAAGTAATGTACATTATGAGATGATTACAATGAATTTTCAATTATCAAGTGTGCATCCGAACCGCCAATGGAAGATCTATACATATGGCTTCATTCTCGTTTTTCAATGGCGAAAATTGCAGCGTTCTATCTCGTTTCAATCAAAAAAGTTATTCAAAAAAATATCCATTCGCTTTTTTTTTTGTTTGAAATGGGCGTTAGCTTACAAGAGAATATAAACAAACGATCAAANAGTTCTCTATAGTCTTAGGCACCATGTTTTTTTGCTAGAGAGCTTTAGAAGTTCATCGATTATTCTTAAGAAGCCTTTCGAAATTGGAAGTGACTTTCATGAATTTTAAAACTAGACACCTTAGAGGTAACAACCATAGGTTTATCTCGAAAATTGAATTTTTAAAAAAAAATTGATTCTCGGAGGGGGGGCGGCCTTAACTCAGGCGTTAATATAAGCCAAATGTTTGTTCCAAGTTTTTTTGCAAACCACTATATATATATATATATATAATTTAAAATACTTACAGAAGTGTTAGTTCAAATCGTTTATCATTTGCTAATGATAATCCATTACGTGTTATTTCAAGTAGAATTTTTGAACGTGGAATAGTAAAAATAGTTATATCATAACTACTATCTGAACCATAAGACACTTGATCATAAGTATCTGATCCACTTGAAGTAACTTCAAGATCAAGTGATGGTTCTTAAAAAAAAGAAACAATTTTTTTTTTTTTCATATAGTTTTTATATTTATTAGTTATTATGTAATAACATACCATCAATACATTTAATATCAACAGAACGTGAATAAATTCCTTGTTCAGATACACGTACACAATAAAATCGATAAACTTGATTTGCTTTAAAACCACGAAGAGTTATTGAACTATTTCGACTATAAATTTGTGTAAAAACATTAAATGAAGCTTTTCCAGTTTCATTTGCTACAAGATTAAGCTTTAATAAAAATAAATAAACAATTCGATTATAAAATTATAATTAATAGAAAAAAAAAAAAAAAATTTACATTATAAATATCTTCAAACCAAAAAATATTTGGTAGTTTTCGACCAACTTTTGTTCCATATTGAATTTCACAACTTAATCTTACAGTTTCATCTGGCATTACATTTAAACTTGGTTGATGAATTTGAACAAAATCAGCTAAACACAAAAAAATTTTAGATACAAAAATATTGTTTTTTGTATATGATTAATCATACGATCGAATGAATCAAATGGGATTTTTGATATTTGACTTGGTGTATAATTACTCATACAAATAAATTCAGTTAATATCTTTGGTATTGTCGGATTTTCTAATGCAAAACCAATTTGTGGATCAAAAAAAACTTTCTAGAAAAGAAAAATTATCGATTAATTAATTGTTAGTTTTTCATTTAAAAAACTTCTTTGAACTAACTGTAGGTTGTAAATCTGATGGTGTATAATAAACAGGAATACATATATCTTGTCCATCACATATAGGTGTATTACATTTAAGTTCATTAACTTGACGTTCTCTTGAATTACATTCACGTACTTTACATTGTCTTGTATCAGCTGACATTGGACATAACATTCGTGGATACCAACTTGTTGTTTGACATGGTAAATTAAAAAAATGAATACCTGTTTGTTTAAAAATTTTCGGATAAACTCTTTTTGTAAAAACAGAATTTCCATCTAAAACAAAAATTTCTTAGTCAATTTTCTTTTTTCTATGAAGAAATTTGATGTACCTTGAATAAATACATGAACAGATGTTTCAATTTGTTTATCATCAATCATTTCTAAACATGTATAACGTCCGACAAGCTCTGATCGAAGTTGATTTCTTCTTAATGTAGCAGTAATTGTATAAGAACTATAATCCATATTAAGAGACAAATGCTATAAAAAAAATAATATTAATCATTTATGAATATTTATTTTGATTGATTTTTATTTTTAATAATAAAAATTATTATTTTTGTATTTCAAATTAGTAAACTTACATCAATCGCTGCTATTGGAACAGTAAAATTTATTGAACTTTTTGATCCTTTACATTTTAAAAAAAATGGTAATTGACCTTGTAAAGCATCGGCATGAAATTGAATTTCCCGTGGAATAATATAATATCGAAAAATTTGATCGATTGCATTAAGATCCGTACGTATTCGTTCTACAATATGTTTACTAGGTGGATATTCAATTTGAATACCTTTAAATTAAAGAGAAAACTTAGTATCAATCAACATCAATTTATTGGTTTTTACTTTCGGCTTGATAATATGATAAGAATATAATTATTAATAATATTCGTAACATGATCGGGTAAACTAAACGATCAAAACAAAATAATATAGAATATTAAAAAGCCACTATCGTGTGTGTAGGAGTAATGGTATGATTCATTTGCTAGATGTTGCAAATCGAAAGAGAAACATATTATAACTGACATCTAGTGACCTTTATAATTATTCGTTTGTGTAGCACACTATGAAAAACATATGTAATGGATAAAAAAAAACGTCTTCTTTTTTTCTTATCTTAATTTTTTAAAAATATCAACAAAAGAGATAGAAAATAAAAATGGTTTATCTTGTTCTATTAGAACAATTAACACGAAGAAAATTTTTAATATTTCTTATTTGTTTATTAATTATTCAAATAATTTATTTTCTTATCGGTGGTCTCATTNTAATTATAAAGGTCACTAGATGTCAGTTATAATATGTTTCTCTTTCGATTTGTATTTAGCAAAAATAAAATGTTCATGTTTATTTTTATATACTAATTTATTTTTTTATTTTTATTTTCAGGAACGAAACCAACATATGCTAAAGATCATGAATTTACATTATGTCAATTTAAAAGATATCATCAATGGACTTATCTTAATTCAGAAAGAAATTGTGATGGAATTCATCTAGGTTTTCAAATTGTATGATTGAACTAAAATAAATTTCTATTCATTTCATCATGTTCGTTTTTTTTTTTTTTTTCTTTAGAACAAAACTTGGAAAGATTTTGTTTTTGTTATTCAATTGCCACGTATTACACGATGGTTTCAAACATTAACATCGTTTATTGTACCACATATTGAATATGATTCACGAGTTAATTTAAGTAAGTTTAGTCTTTTGTTTGTTTTTAATTATAAATTTAATTTTTTAAAGGTTCAAATGCAATTTTAACATATGATGTTCGTCTTGGTTATAAAACTGATGAAATGTATAAAGATTCTAAATCAGAATGGAAATTAGAAGTTAAATCACGTGAATCTCGTTCAATTCAATGTCAACCAATATATCATCATGACATTGAAAATAAAGTATTATCTTTTTTTAATTTACTTGACAAAATTATATATATATATATACTTTTCTTTTATTCAGAATATTCCTGATGGATATATATGTGAACCATTAGCTTTTTTTGAATTATCTACATTGAAATATCCATATTATTTAATTAATTTACAAATTGTTGATGAAAATGGTCTTTCACAAAATATTGGTAAACTTAAATCATTTGTATTTATTGTTAGTATTAATTATTAGTTTTAATTTTGTTTTTTACAAATCATATATATTTATATTTAGGGTATTTATCAAACAGAAGCTTTTACAAAAGTATGGTATACATTGAAAACAATAACATTTCCAATTGTTCTTGCTGCTCTTATTTGGTTTTGTCGACAAATGAAACGTGCACAAAAAAAATATTCTAATCTTGACAAGTAATTATTTGACTGAAATAAAACAAAAACAAAAGTATCAGAAAGAAATTCAAAAGTGCATGTTAGATATTGATAAGATTAGATATGAAATTTCAAAAGAACATGTCCTAATTTTTATTTTTTATATCTGAGAACATTTATAATTTAAATAATCAATGAATGAATGAATCGAGATGACACTAGAAGTATATATATGACTAAAATTTATCGAGATCGAGATTACGAGAAAAATTGTTCCAACCAAAAGTAAAGATTATAGTGAAATAATCTATGGTTTGAAGCGAATTATCGTGTGAATCATCGATTAGAATATTGTTCAAGTGGGATGAGCCCAAAAAGTACTAGTTGTAGATTAAATAAATGAAAAAATCCAGCATTGAACAGTTATTTTAGATATGATACGAATAAATTCTGAAATAGTTTCTCGAGACCAAAGCGACTGGAGAATAACCTTCTGACATTAGGATCAACATAAAAAAAATTCGTTTCACACAACAAAACTATCTTTAAAATCAGTAATTAATTTTCATTCTTTCGCAAAAATTTTATACGTTTACAGTTAGATCTATTTGTAATATCATCCGTATGCTATTTATAACTTGCAGATGGACACAACTCTGAATTAAAAGATAATATGATTATATTTCTATATAATCATATTGAATCATGTATTATTTAAATATTAAGCAACTAGTAGTTTAAATATACATGAGCTTTTAATCTGATCAATATAGTTAAGAAGTTCTGTCATGATGCTAGAGCAGAAGAGGATAAAAGAAATCATATTTTAGATGAAATAAAATATGTTGCGTCTATTCTATTAGTATTTATATGTTGACAAGTTAAACATAAAAATTGATAAGTTTGGAAAAATAAAATTTTCCTTAGAACTTTTTTCTATTCGCAGGTAAAATATATTTCGGTGACATGTTATGGGATACGTATCGACGCGAATATTTACTAGAAAATCAAATACATTTCAAAAGTTTCCGAATAGCTTAGTACACACGACATGTCTAAACGAATATCACATTAGAAGTTGAACAAAATGTTTATTGTTGATAAAAATGCTTTCATTTATCATATTATTATTTAGTAGCTAAACAGATAGTTTGAAAAAAGTCGTACTTATAGTACATGTAGTTTTTAAGATATTTTGTCATATTTTCTTTATATCATACTATAAGGATAAAAAAACAAATAATGAACGCTATTCTTGTCTACTAAAAACTATCATTCTAGAAGAAGAGAAAAGTACGAGTTTTCGAATCATTCCAATTACTTCTTTGTTTCAATGTTTGTTGAACTGACTAACAGGGACGGCGCGAAGAGGTCCGAGCAGCGGGAGGGTATCCAAAAAATCGGAGAAAGTAGTTTAGTAACTTTCTTCAACGTTATAAAAATTTGTCTCTTGTTCGAGTCCACCCAAAAATTGTCCTTTAAGACTGCTAATACAGAACTCCCGATTTTTCGTAAAAAGTGATGACCGGGGGGTGGAGATGGGGTAGCGCGGCAAAAGTCCCCGTACCCCTCCTCAGGCTTCATTATAATTCTCCCTAATCCGCAGAAAACCTACCCCAAAATTGGACAAAATCTAGCCCAAAATCGGAGAAAGTCTAGGCCAAAATTTTTCAAAGCCGGGGGTGACCCCCCAATCCCCGCCCCCGGTCGCGCCGTCCCTGCTGACTAAACTACTCTAGATAAAAATAAATGCATCTATTCGTTTTATTCACACCATTATCATACGGACGAGATCAATACCTTATTTGTATAGTTGATCTAACGATTGCTCTTCTGACAATAGTCGTCGAGCATGAAGAATTAAATTAATTGATGATTCTACATGATTTTCGAACTACTATTGTATTTTCTTATTCATCTAAGTGGAATTTAAATTTAAAGAATTCTCTAAATCACTCTTAAAGAAGCGCATATAGTGGAAAATTTATTCATATTTTATTTAGACTATTATTCTTACTTGGTCTATCAACATGTATACTAAATGGTTCGTTTTATCTAAATATTTGCATGACTGAGATATGATAAAATCTATTTATTTTTAGCTCCTGTCGAATGGTTAACACTTGTAATACCTTTCAGTGGTTTTCAAATCTATAGTGAAATTCGACAAGGATTTTTTCTTACTGTTCTTTTAACATTTTGGCTTTTTTTTGCTGGTGAACATGTCATAGTAAGTAGTTCTTTTTCTCCTTTGTTTTAAATAATTAATATGTTTAAAATATTTATATAGGATAAAAGTGCTAATTATAGTTTTTGGTCATATGGAAAATATATTGTTTTACTTTGGTTTGCTTCAAGTATTTTACTCATTTTTGAATTATGTCAAAGGTAAATAAAAATAAGGCAACAAATGGCTAATTTGTTTATGATTGATTTAATGTTTTTTTTTTTTAGAGGATTTCAAATTTGGAATCCATTTTATTCAATATGGTCAACACGTGCTGGTCGTAATACAAGTTTAATATTTCTTATACTTGCTGGTTTATCTAGTTTTATCTATATTATTTGTCTTATTAATCTTGTTGTACGTGTTTTTTGGAATATTCGTAGTAAACAAGGTGAACTTGCTGCCATGCGTCGTATTCGACGTTTGATGTATCAGGTTTGATAAATAAAAAGGAGAAAAAAAAAAATATATATATATTAATTCTTGTTTCTTTTTAATATAAAGGGCGCATTTTATCGATTTCAATTTTTATTATTAACAACAATTCTTTGTGCTGTACTTACAATTATTTGGTATTATTTAAGTCAAATTTATGAAACAACTTGGGTTTGGAATAGAGAAAAACCATCGAAAATTCAATATTCAGGAGCATTTATAACTGGTGAGAAAAAAGATAAAATTTGATTTATTTATTTTATTTTTATTTTTATTTTTAGGAATCTATGGTATGTTCAATATATATGTTTTTTCGGTTTTGGTTCTTTTTTCACCAGTAACCACAAATGCTGATGATATGGATGAATTAAGTAAATAGAAAAATAACAATCTCAAAAGAAAAAAAAAAAAAAAATCAATTTTTATTTATTTATTTTAGCATTGACTAATGATGATGGAAATGTTATGCATCTAACTGATAATCAAACATCAGCTTATGAAATGATTAGTAAAGCAGCTATTAGTTGAAAGTATTTATGGTTATGTACAATAATAGAGTCAGATAATTATTTGTACAAGAAACGAAATTCAAGAATCTCACAATTTTTGTTGTTGTTATTGTTTATTAAAGATCTTTGTTCTTTTTTTTTTGTACTAATCTTAATTGTATAAAACATTCATATAGCTTTTGTTAATGTTATTGTATGAACTCTTTCTGTATATATATATATATATATATATATCTATTTTTTGTTCTCTTGAAGATAATGAATGACACCAGCGGCGCTCCCTTAGCAATTGATTCTGATCTTTATCCTGCTCTTATTCAATGTTTCTTTATTATTGGTGTCGGTTATGTTGCTGGTCAATTAAATTTATTAACAAATACACATTCAACTGGTCTTTCACGTTATATAAGTAATTTTGCACTACCAGCGGTAGTTTTTAAAAATCTCGTTGATGTACAATTTGAAAGAGTATCATGGGAATTTATAGCATCTGTATTTATAGCTAAAGCATTTGTTTTTGTTTTAACAGCAATTTTATCTGGTATAGGTGAACGTCCAATAAATTTTGCAAGTATGGGTTTATATGCAATAATGGCATCACAAAGTAATGATTTTGCATTAATGTTACCAATAATTGATGCTGTTTATAAACAATCACATCCAGATTATGGACGATATATTTATTTAATAGCACCAATATCCTTAGTTATACTTAATCCAATTGCTTTGCTATTAATTGAAATACAAAAACGTTTAGATGATCAAAAAAAACATTCAAAAATATCTTTATGGCATCGTTGTCAATTAATAAGAAAAGTATTTAATAATATAAGTCGTAATCCAATTGTTATATGTACATTACTTGGTGTTATATTTAATCGTATATTTCATCAACATTTACCAAATATACTTGAACATATATTAACACCAATAGCACAATCATTTAGTTCAACAGCATTATTTTATCTTGGTTTAACAATGGCTGGTAAATTACGTCGTCTTCATACACGTCTTGTTATAACTGTATTTATTATTAGTATGATTAAATTAATTATGTTTCCATTAGTATTACGTGAAGCAATATTTTTACTTGTTAAACCAACTAATGGAACTTTAAATAATACAATTGATTATTCGAATTTTGGTTTTCTATATGGAACAGCACCAACGGCACCATCAGTTATATTTTATGTGCCAGAATCAAATGCTGCATTACGAGCTATTGCTTCAACAGGTCTTATTATTTCAACTTTACTTGCTGGACCAATAATGGTTGTTTCAGCTAAAATGATTAATTTAAGAACATTAGATATAAAATTAAAACAATCATATGAATCAACATTAGTAAAAACATCATATGATGTTAGTATTATATCATTACTTTGTACGATTATTGTTCTTATTGGATTTTGTTTACGACGACATTTATTAAAGACATCACCTATTCATAAATATACATTTATTTTTGCTGGTCTTCAAATGATACATGCAATATGGACAATATCAGTTCAATATATAACATTACCAATATCGATTAAGGCTTCGATAATAGTTGATCTAGGTAAATGAAATTATATTAAATTTCATGTAAAAAAAAAAAAATATTTTTCTTTTCTTTATTTTTCGTAAAAATTTAATTTAATGTATAATAGTAATGAAAGACATTTAAGCAAAGTAGATAGATATTTCGAACAAACTCTTTAAATATTTTTATTTATTTTGACATGTTCAAAACGAACTTTTCCTTTGTAGTCTAATTAAATGAAAGATAGAGCAAACAAATAAGAATCATGAGTAAACATTTACACACATTATTCAACTATACGATTTTAAACACTGGTGCTATTCGAGGAGGTTTTGATAAGATGGATATTCAACAGAGCCCATTAGGTTGGTTTCGAATCCGAATCCGAAGGGTTTTAGTTATCTGAGAAATATGTAGGATGCGCTAATCCTTGAATATAAAAGAATCGGGGAAAAAAATATCTCATATTTTTCGGACGACTAGATAATTTCAATTTGAATATTTCATCAAAAATATCAAAATATGGTTTGATCGTGTCAGGATTCGAAGATTTTCGATTCAACGAACTCTAGTATGCTGAATAGATAGTTTTAAAAGAAATTTTATTTCTTTTTACTAAATACAAAAACAATTTCATCGATTATTGCTATTCAAACATCAAAAACTAATTAATTCTAAAGTATGAGAAAAATTTCACATGTAAATTGAAGTTTTGTATATCTTTAGACACAAATCAAATATATCATGTGTAATGTCCTATTCATTTCAGGTAGTGTTCTAACAGCTCTAACAACACGATCCTGGGCAGCAAGTATTTCAATTGCTTTAATGATATCAATCTGTTATTCACATGAACGTGCTCGTAAATATTTTTGGTTATATCATTTATTTGGTTGGTTGGCACCAATGTTTACAACTTTAGTGATTTATCTTCAATCAAAAGTTGATAGATCAAAAGGTGAACCAACATTAGATACAGAAAAATTTGGAACAATACAAATTATTGCTTCAATTTGTTTACTTGCTTCATGTATAATACTAACTTCAACAAATCTTCTTCGCATCGCTCGTCGTACATATCGATTAAAACAAAATGCACGTGAAAATCGTTCTGCAAGTTTTACAACAAATGAATTTCAACCATTAATTAATGATTCGAATGAATATGATCAAAGTCAAATAACAATACAATCAGTTTCCATAGGTATTTAATTATATAATTTTATTGACTACATATATATGTATGTTAGCATCCAATATTGAATTGAGAAAGAAAGTGATGGTAAAACTCGATCTAATCTATAGATTTGTGTTATATTCAGATCCTTATTGATGAGCTAGAGAGAGAGAGAGAGAGAACAATTAGCATTTCAATTAATGTAATCATCAATGGATCATATTAATTTTGAATCCGTGGAGTTATGAACAGTTTTATAAACACGAACTGTTTCAATAGAAAACTATTCATAAATGCTCGAATCTTTATTTTATTTATCCATTGATGATAATACTAATCGAAATATCATTGCTTTCTATTATTTCATTGACCTACAAACTTGTTCGAGTTTTAATATTAATTATCTATTCAATCCAAGCTTGGATTTAATCTTAGTTTGAACACCAACATATTTATAGATATTATTATAGATAAAATTCCATTAGAAGTGCATTCACAATTACTTCGTCATGCAGTACTTGTTGGTTTCTTGAATATTAATGCATTTGTTGTAAGTCTATTTTTTAAATTAATAGAAATATTTTTTTACTTCTTAGTTGTTGTTTTAGTGTATATCAGTTTTATCATGGTCAGTTTTAACAAAAAATCGTGATGGTGTTTATTATGAATTACAATTTCTTGATACTGTTTTATTACATGGTCAAGTAAATATATAGTTAAAATATTTCTATTCATCATTCTATTAGAAATTTTTAGGGTATTATAACATTTCTTGTTTTTTCACTTGATGCTGATGTATTATTACCTATAAGTCGAAAGTATGATTTAATAGAATAATAAATATATATATATATATATGTTTTTAATATAAATTTTTTATAGAATTATTAAATTATTGAATTATTTTGGTTTCAAAATAAAATTCTCTCGACATAGTAGAAGTCATAGGTCCTCAGAAAATGAACGACTACTTGATTTTGAACATCAAATTCGACCAAATTTTATTCAACATTCAATATTAACACATAGGTAAGAAAATCATTCTTAAAAAAAAAGAAAAATTAAATAATTTAATCGAAAACTTATTATTTATTCTAGTATAAATAGTTCTTTGGATTCAGTTGAGACAATATTTAATGAAGATGATTTTTGTCAATGGCTTATATCAAGTGGTTATATGGAGAATGAGTCAAAAGCTCATAATTATTGTCATGCATTAGTTAATAAAAAACAAATTATTTGTATAGATCGTGTACAAAATGAACAAATTCTAGATTCTGGTAATCATTGGTATGCTTTTTCCAAATAAAATCAAATAAATAAAAGTTTGCTTTTATTGTTTTTCTTTTTAAATACTATTTCTATATTTTGTAATTTCTTCTTTTTTTCAAAACAGATACGGTGAAATAATGTGTTTTTTTTCTTTCTTTATTTTATGTTTTTATACTTTGATTTTTTTTTTGTATAAAATCTTTTTTATTTATTTTTTTTCATTCCATGTAAACCAAAGATAATCCATGGAAAACCTCGTCAAAATGACAGAAAAAAAAAAGAGTTTTTCTTTATATATTTGATAAATTATTTATGTCGATTATGAAAAATAAAGATAATGACATGTAGAGGCTCTTTATTTTGATGTCAATTACCGTAATTTAACTAAATCAACATACGAATAGTATCTAGATTAGACAAATACTGGATTCATATGACTAGGCAAACAGATGGAATATATATATATATATGTGTGAAAGGAAGTCATTAGCAAAATAAGAACGATGGCGAAAATGATTCAGTTAATATGACATGCACTTATGTTAATGAATACCTATGTGTCTTTACTTTTAATAGTTCATAAGGCTATAAAAAGAAATATCAAAGAAGAAAATAAAAAATGACGATTTCATTGTTTAAATAACATGACGAACTCATTATACTTCAATCTTCTAGAAGACAGATCTCAAAACTACAAGATACTATATTTCCTGATTCTTTTCTTTTGAGAAAAAAAACAACTTCTATTTTGAGAGAAGATAAACTACGTATGTCACGTATCCTTTGAATTGTTATTACTTTAAAAAAAAAATCTAGCTGTTTTGTAGTATATTATTTTCTCATATAGTAACACAAATAGTGTAGGAAGATCTATTCAAAATTTACTAGATAGAAAAAAGAAAATTTTTTATGAGATATGAATCAACAAAAAACACTTCGCCTTCTTTTTTTTTCTTTGACATCAATTGCAATTAAAACTCTTTTTTTATGACATGCAATAAATATTTCAAGATTCGTATTTCTTTTGTATATAATCTCTCCATTTCAAAAGAATTTATCATAAATATTACTGATATAAAGAGAATAGGAGTTTACAATCTACAATACAATCATTGAATGTACGTTGAATTTATAACTATATCATGTTGGTAATATTATCTTTCACAATAAATGTATCTTTATTCTTAAAATAGTGTTACATATCATAGTACTCAAACCTTAAACAACCATAAGTATATGAAAAAAATTTACTAAGCTTAATTAGAAAGGCTAAGCTAAGTATTGAATCCAAAAAAAACAAAAACAGGAAAACAAATAAATCTTTTATTTAAACTGTAAACTAATTAAAAATTGTTCCTAGTGTCTCAATATAATATAGATAATTTTCCTTATGTAATAAAAAGATTTAATTTCATTGGATATTTACAACAAAATATTAATGAATAAGAAGTATGTATTAATAAATTAACAAGAAAAACATGTTTATTTTTCAGCATACTGATAGATTCTTAATAGATTTTGATTAATAACAATGAAAAATACTTTTTCTTTTCAATTCTTTTTCATCTTAATAGTTACTGAATCAAGTTCATGTTAATAATATCAAAGTTGTATGCTATACTAATTGTTGTAAATTGTTAACACCCTGTAATTTACACAAAGAAACATTCAAAAATATTTCTACCATACATACTGTCAATTTTTAAATGATTAATATTCTTATGGTAGAACATAATTAAGCATAAAAACAAACTATGTATATATGTTTGATTTATTTTTGTAGATTTTCTTGATATCTTCTAATGGACAAAAATACTTGCAACAGATGAAAATATAACCATGTAAAAACAACAACACAATATAAAGATATGCAAATGAAGAAACTGTCATCAAGGGAAAAATTGATTAAGGGTAGGAAACAAAGAGACTATTTCGCAATCTAATATATCGAAAGTATTGCATGATGATGACAGAAACAATAATCTTTATTTAGATTTCAAAATTTAATCATGATTTTTAATTATGTTCTGCGTGTACAATAATTCTAGACGAGAATATTAATAATGATTTTTGTTTTTAACTGATACTCAGAAATTTTATATGCATCACATACACCTGCTATGCAACAACGAAGAAATAGAAAAAAATAGGACTGAAAAATGCAAATGTGTGTCTTTTTCTTGTCTCGTATAGTTTTTTTAATCTTTTTTTACATAGACATGAAAGGTTATCATATTTTCACGTTTATAAAGGAAAATATCAAAAGTTTTGACATGCTTGCCATGTTTTTTTTTTCATTTCGTTTTACTATTGTTGTTGATCTACTAATACAATTTCTTTGTTTTTTACATCTACATATATATATTGTGTGTGTGTGTCAGTAATTATTATATGAAAAACGTGTGTGAGTAGCAATGATATGATCAATTTAGATTTTTTTATTCTTCCACTATCTATGTAATTATCTATCATGAAAAAAAAGACATCAAACATTAATATGAGTAGAGATGCAATGGACACCTTACCTATTGAGTAATTAATGAGAAAAAGAAATTGCCTTTTTTACTTAAGGATAAATATAAGGAAGAAGAAGTGACTCATGGCAAAAGTATATATATATAGATGTCATCAACAATCTTTTTATGTCCAACTATTTTCACAGAGTTCGTAGAACTACTGAGAAAGTATCATATAAGTATTCTATTCGTGATTTCTAGAGTAAAAAAAAACGCTAGACTGAACAGGAAACCAATTAACGTTCTAGCTTTAACATACCAACAACTTTACATGCACTCAAGTAATATAAAATTTGAAATCATCAGTTTTTAATGAGTAAAGAAAAAAACAATAACGTCAACAAAAAATAAATACTGACAGAGATTAAAATATACGACTTGTTACAAAATGTTCTAATACACTAGAATGCCCAAGTCATTCACTATATGTTACAAATGTAGCATCTGCATTGTAATAAAGTAAGATTAGAAACTAGTCGTCTTGTTTCTTTATCTAAGTCTTTAATGTTTGATAATGATAATAATTTAATCGAAAAAAATATTTCTTCAGCGGTCAAATATGAAGATCTTTTATGACTTTGACATAAGTAAACATACAAAAACCAGACATGAGATACTATTCGTTGTTTTTCTTTCATGAGGGAAAATTTAATTTTCGTAGAAATAATCTCCTACGATCAATTAACTTCTGATAAATGACATATCTACCCCACAATATATACATATCTATGTTTATGCATAATTGACTTATACATCATTATGAATATATTTCAACTTTATCTTATTTTGCAGTATACGAATATTTTGTGTCATTGTTCTTTGTCTACTTTTCTTTTTGTCTTTCTCTCTCTTTCTCTCTATTCTTGTTCTCTTATTTTGCACGATGTTATATGCTGCAGCATACACATGTGTGTATACTGTTATGTTGCCATTGCATTTTGTATGCGTAATCGTCGCATATTTTAATAGCTGTCGTTCTTTTTTTTTTTTTCACCTATTTCTTTTTCTTTTTGTTACTTGCGTTCTTACCGTTCTGTTAAATGATTCGTAAGATATTCAACGACAACTGTTTATGTCAAACAGGCACATTTCGTATAAAATTTCATCATTTTAGATAAAAATTCATTTTCTTTTTTTTACATTATACATGATATTTTAACAATAATGGGTACTAAATCATCAAAACCGAATTTAAGAACAATTGAACCATTAAGTAGACAAACAATCGAAGAACTTTGTCGAACTACTGGATTTGCAGAAGAAGAATTACTTGCTTGGCATGAGTAATTATTTAATATTGTTTTTTTTTTCTAAATATTTCTTTTTTATATGATTATCGGAATTAATAATTTGTTTTTTTGTTTTTCAATATAGAAATTTTTATAAAGATTGTCCAGATGGTAGATTAACATTGAAACAATTCGAGCAAGAATACGCAAAAATAATGGGAAAACCAACACAAAAAACAGCTGATTATATTAGACATATGTTTAATGTTTATGATGAAGATAAAAGTCAATATATTGATTTCAAGTAAGAATAGAAAAGTTTCGATTCATTTGAAAAATAGATCAAATACGAAATTTTCATTTTGTTTTAGATAATATTTAAAGTTTTAAAAAATATAGAAAAAAAATGATTTTAATGATAGTCGCTACAAAAGCATAATGATTCATATTGAATAAATAATGACTTTTATATACGAACTTCTCAATAGGTACAAAATCTCACATATATATTGTTAATCTTAACATTTTGATATACGTTCGGTAAATTGTCACATTTATTGAAACGAAAAGAAGAAAATATATGTATGCATAAGGAAAACAGTAGAGAAAAAACAAGGAAGAACTATTTTAGAGAATAATAGAAGTAATTGCAATTGATGATATTAGCATTTTCTCTGTAGTTTAAATAGAATAATTCCATAGGGAAATATCTGAAGTCCTTGTATTTAAGAGTGACAGTCATTATAATAAAAGTTTATTATTTTTTGTATTAGAATCATACAATGATTCATATTCATTTTAATACTAACAAAATTCAATTAAAACAGTAAATGTTTCCGACTCAATCTAATTTTCTAGCTAAACAGATTATTAAAATTATTCTTTTCTTTTTTTGTTTTGTTTTTTTGCATTTATTTTCTATGGAGTCAGATTTTTATATGTTGATTGATTCAATGAATAGTTGATATAAAATAAATTAATTGTCTTATTTTTATTTAGAGAATTTGTAATGGCTTTATCAGCTGCATCAGCCGTTAATCGTCTTCGTCTGATTGAAACACTTTTTCATGTATTCGATTTAGATAATGATGGAAAAATAACAAAAGAAGAAATTGGTAAAATGTTACATACACTTATTGATGTAACAGATTCAAATAATAAACATAACAATCCAGGTCAACAAGAACGAACAAAACAAATTAGTTTACAACAACGTATTGATGATGCATTTAATGAATTAAATGCAAATGATGATGATTATATAACCAAAGATGAATTTATTGATTGGTATATGAAATCAGGTCTTATATCCGATGTACAAACAGAAGAACTTAATGCACCTGATCCGGCACGTATTCAAAAGATAGGTAAAAAATCTCGAAAAATCATTAAACAAGCAGCACATGGTAAATCACATCATGAACAAGACGACAATCGTGCTCATCATTCACATATTGTTCGTCATATGTCAAGAATGACAGAACGAAAATCATCGTCAAAATATGATGATGATGATTATGATGATAATCATAATAATTATAATAATTATAATAATAATCTAACAACCGTATCATCAATGAATTATAATGATGATGATATTGATAATGATCGAACATTAAATAATCCAACTAGACCTGTAACAGGAAGTATTGATGATTCAGATTTACAATATTCAAAAGAAAATGAACGATGGCAACATTTATTTAATTCTGTACTCGGACAAATACGCTCACAACGTCTTAAAGATCAACCAATAAATAAAAATGAAACTAATAATATAAAATCATGGAAGCGTGAAGGTGAAGAAAAAACTAAATCAGAATATATGAGACAAAAAGTAAATGGTCGAGAAGGTTCTTCATATATATCAACAACAAATATTGTATTACAACCACCAAAAAAAACATCAGATGAACGATCACCATCTCCTGATATTATTACTATTCGATTGTAACTAATGTCTTCCATATTTATTTGTTTATTTTCATTTTTTTGTCTTCCATAAAATTTTCAAAAAAATAAACTATACTTGTGATATTAATGGACAATTATACTTAATAATATTTATTATGATTATTATTATTAGGTATTTTTTGTTACATTGTGTCTTGATAAATATTTTCTTATTTATAGTTGCATATACTATTGTTTCTCTTTTTTTTTATTTTACTAGTTGATTTCAAGAATAAATTCATTTATAAATGAGTTTTTATAGAAAAACTTATACATTGTTTTTCTTTCTTTGCTATTTAGACAAGCATCAATTAAATCGAAGAAAAAAAAAAAGTCGACATTTAAAATAAATATTTGAAATAAATCAACTTATATGCTTTTACATCTTTTTTTTTCGTTGTGAAAGTTGCTGTAATAAGAATTCAAATTGCGTTATTAACTTTCCCGTTAAATAGAAACAAAACAAGTTATTCATATCCATTGATGATGTGGTGACCGATCATTTCGTCGCAAAAACAATTTTTTTTTCGTTCTGTTGGTTGTATGCATCATCGCCGAAAAATAACTTCGTCAAAACTCGCGCCGAAACAAACATTATCGAGAAGAAAGATCGCCGAAATCAAGATTAACGAAATACAGATCGTCGATACGAAGTTCATCGAAATGCAGATCGCCAAATTCATTTCGATCATCTACTAGCTTATTACAGTTAGCACTGAATCAAGTTCGTGACTAATTTCACGTGGTTCCTAAGTAAAGCTAGTAGCTGACATGGTCAACTTCATCCCTAACTTTTGTGAGTGATACAATAAGTTAGAAATCAAGTTCGTTACTCACTTGATCAAGTTAGNAGCTAAAGTGAACGAAGAATAATTAGAATTGTCACACAGTTAATGAGTTTCAACATAATCTAGACCAACAATAATACTGATCAAATGTTCTTAATTATACGACCACGATAAATAAAAATATACATTGATGAGATTGAAAATATCGTTATTGAAAATTCTATAGTGTAGAGGTAACTTTCATAGAGGAGCACTGTTTCCTTTGATAGAAAGGAGTTTTCTATTTGAGACGTTTATTTTGAGAAGTAGTGTGCAGTGCATATTGAGATTGAGAAATGAAATATATTTTCAATGTCATCAATGCATGTTTTTTTTATCGTGGTCGTATAATTAAGAACATTTGATCAGTATTATTGTTGATCTAGATTATGTTGAAACTCATTAACTGTGTGACAATTCTAATTATTCTTCGTTTACTTTAGCTCTATCATGATCACTTTTGAATAATATTTTTTATTGATCCGTTTTCCCAATTAAAGTCATATGCCTTAGAATAGTCAGTTGTTTATCGTTATCGTATACGTCTTTCAGAATTTTTAATTTATTTTATTTTATTGCAATTGGTTATTTTAAAAAAAGAATTAATTGAGAAGGATGCAACGACAGAACAAAAGAAATTATTCTGCGACAAACAGAACTCGACAAAATGTTCTGCGACGAAATGTACTAGCATTGATGATGTATAATTAGAAAAATATCGAATAATAATGTTTATTTAACATATTTCGATAGAACTATTTCTATAGAATAAATATTATTGTTTCTTATTTTGGAAAAGAATAATTACAAGGATGATCTTAAAATACTTTGTTTGCTACGTGCAGTTTCTCTTTGAAAATTTTTCAAACAAGGCAAAATAAATATATGGATCAATTGGCTAAAAAGACTGGTTTGATTGAAAATTCATTAAATTTAGCTTTTAGATTTTTTGTTTTATCATTAGACGTGGATAATGCATCCATTTTTGGGATAGAAAAACGTAAAAAATTTTAGTAGATCTCATGGGTAAATGTGTCATTTAGCTCTTTTATCTTTCATTTAAATGTATGAATGAAAAAATTCACTAGAGAAATGATCAATGGGAATTATGATCATTACTATAAGCTTGCAAATATTTATTGGTATATCGCTATCATTCAATATTAAATTAAATCCATTCATCTATAATAACAAAATAAATCATACACTCTAGAGACTGATAAGACTAGATTAAAAAGGCATAGTGAAAACGATACTATTCTAAATGCTTTGTGATTTAGCTTTATATTATATGTTGATAAATTCAAACAATAGTATAAACTATGTTAAAAGTACATTCATATCATCTATAGTTAATATTGTTGATCTAAACATTTTGTTGTTCGATGTTCATGGATCAGCAAATATGTTTCTTTTCTCTATATAAATATTGTGTTCTGAAAAATCATACACACACACACTAGATTGTTTTTTCATAATCATGATTTTGTATGTCATCAATATAATGACGTACAATATATAAATATTATGCAAATATCAAAAATAATCTACGTTTTTTATTATTTGATACTTTATTTTTCGCACGCACAAGAATAAAATATTCATAAGAAGTTCTTAAATTCTAGCAAAGAATTCACCATTTTTAATAAAAAATACAATATTATCAGTAGCCATTAATTTTTCATTAGAACAAATATCATCAATCCATTGATGTAATAATTTAGATTGTGATGATGTTGCTGATTGAAATTTTCTTTTTGAATCATTATCTTTCTGTTGTTGTTGTTGTTGCTGTGTTTGTGATATTGAAGATCTTGGCATATCTACTGAACGACTACGTATAGATGATTCTGTTAATGATGTTGCAGGATTATTTAATGTAGCATTTTCAGGCGGATCATCATGATAACGAAAAGCAACACGAAGTCTTTTTATATGTATATCTGTGTCGGTATTATTGTGAACAATAATTTCTGAACGAAATTGTCCTGGTTCAAGTTGATCACTCATCGTACAACGGATAGGTTTTAAAGAGGAATCAATATTATAATATGGACATGTGTTGCCTAGAAAATGTCGTTCTTCAGTTTTACACTCAATACGAAGAGACTTTGACGATGAAAGATGTGAAGGATACCAACGATTATTATGATTGTTAAATATTCTTTTTTGTGAATAGGGTTGTTGCGGTTGTGAAGACTCTGATATGAAGAATTCTTGTTCTTGATACGTCATTTATGAGTCTATAAAAACGGATAATAAATAGTGAAAAAAATGCCTTTAAAGTTGTGTCCTTCTTTAGTAATTGTTTTTTTCTCAATTGCTTGTTATCTGCAAATGCGAACAGCATTTATCAAATTTTTGATAGAAAAAAAGAGTCATTTGTTATATTCTTTCTCATTCTTGTGTTTTTACTTTTATTTAATATGATAAATATTTTAAAGTTTGATAAGTGTATATGATCAATTCTTACCCTATTTAATAATGATTATAATATGATTTGTTACAATGATTGAGAACAGATGATGCTTGAAGAAGAAATCTTCAATCAATTTATTTATTCATTCATTCATCACTAAAAGTCATTATTTAGTATGTCAAAAGCAAATACTATTTTTCTTTTTTTTTTTTTCTTCTTTTCTTTTTCATTTTTACTCTCACACTTAGTTATCAGTATTCGTCACTGTTGACAGACAAACACACACACACACATGCATGTTTTGCATTCTATAACGGTAGACATAAACCACTTGTGCAAATACGTATGTGGTGAGTTTCGAAGATTATTGTTTGGTAATGTTAATGGTCCTTTTTCTTTTCATACGGCATCTCCATTTAAATAAGATGACGTAGAATTTTACTTGTCATCAAAAATAACAACAATTGTAGAAGCATAAAAAGAAAAAGACAATGTGTGTGTGTGTGTATAAAAGGCAAAAGTCTTAATTGTATTATTGAAGATGAGAGAGAGAGAAAGAATGTCGGGTACGTGCCTTCTTTCTCTGTTTTTTTTTATATTATATCGACAATACCTACACTATTTCAATTTTAGCAATCAGTCTTTCACATTCTCGTTCACTTATTCTTTTATAGTTCGATTGATGTTTTTTTCTATTTATGCTCATTTGCTCGTCATCATTATACTAAATTGAGAGGTTAAGGCAAGAAAAAAAATTGACAAAAAAAGAAAAGAAAAAATTAAATTAATTTATCTATCATGAAAAGACAGCAAGAAAAAAAGGAAAGATTTCTCCTTGGTCTCAACTTGATACTCTTTTATATTTGATTGCTCGAAAGATATGATTCTCTATTAAAAATAAGTGTTACAATTACTACATCAATTAATGGTTAGACATCGTTCAAACATAAAGATAAGTCTATAGACAATTGAAAAAGAATCTATAAATAGACAAATATTCAACTAATAAAAACATAACGTAGATTATTTGATAATTATATGCTACTATATTATTATGATAGTACTTAACATCTGTGCCAGGAATGGATTGCAATGGGTTCAGTCCATCCTCAACTTAGTTGAGTGCACACTAAAAAATTTTATAGCATTAATATTTGTGAGATAACTTTCTGATCAAATAATCAATGTTATAAACGCAATAGTAGCTCTTAGAGCAATACTGTTATCATAAGTGACTCGTAGACGAAGTATTTCTGGCATGAAGTTTTATGGACAATTGTATTTGAAAATCAATAAATAACAATTATTCATCTTACTACTTTGACATATCTCTTAAAGAAACATATGTTTGAAATAAATATTGAACAAATGTTATGCTCAAGAGTCTGCACAGTAATCATAAAAATAATAACATAATATTACCGTAGGGTATAAGATTGATTTTCTTTCATCATAAAGACAATAGTGAATAATATTTTATATGGACGGCATGATGAACACCATCGAAAAATATTTCAGTCTTTTAAGTACATATGTGATAGATGAATTCAAATCGACTTTGCATTCGTTCGAACATAAAAAGTTTATCATCCTAGTTTTAGTACTTTAGTAAAATATGTATTGCTAGAAATGTCTCAAGGTTGACATGATAGAAGCGGAAAATTGATGTTTTCTTCCACTAAACTAAGATCTCAATTCTTTTTTCCTGTAGTCTAATACAAGAAAATTCTGTAGTTTCTGAGCAATTTGGTACATAATTGTCAGACTTTCTAACTCTTTGTCAGCTTAGGTAAAAATTTCTAAATATTTCTCCAAAATGCTAAAGACTTGCATATCTCAAGAATATATTCGAATTTGCCTTCCAATTGTTTTGACGTCAAATTTAGAAACATTCTTGAGTATTTTTATCGATAAAACTGGTCATCCTAGCGGCTATTATTTTTCAATAATATTTTTCAGAAAATAAGAACCAACACCAATCAATAGGGTCAAGAAATAGAAATTGTTGAGCTAACTTTGCTTTTGCAACTATTATTTTTTGTGGAAATGAATTCAGAGTTCGTCGAATCTTTATTATGAAAATATCTCTTTATTTCAGACTTCAAAAGAAAAAGAAGAAAATAGCTACTTTAAATAATCGTAGAGCTTCATATTTTTGTCGAAGCTTTACAGAAATTTCCATTTTCGTTCATAGGTGGAATGAACAAGACAAAAAAAAATGTTTTTACGATCACCTACCATTCATTAAACATTTGGGTGAGCTCAAACAACCATAGAAGAAAATCACAGCACTTTCTGTAATAGTACTTGATCATTTCATTCCTATAGTATTGGCTGATTATCATCGGTTGATATCAATATTTTTAATTAATATTACAATAGGTTTATGGTTTATTATTCATGTACTAATTAGACTGAAATCAATCATTCAAAATAATCGTCATGAGTAATAACAAGAGGAAAAAACCACACTTCTGCACTTCGGTAGTACCGAAGTATCAAGAAGTACCAAGACGTACGAAGACGTGCAAAGAAGTGTCATGAAGTGCAGAGAAGTACGAGAGAAAAGTACCATTTTTTTCTTTGATTTTTACCCTTAAAACAGAAGTACAGAAGTAAGAAGAAGTATAGTGAAGTACGAAGGAGCAATGGCGTAGCTAAGCGGAAGGCAAATGGGCAATTGCCCATTTCATTTGAAGATTTGCCTCGTTGTAATTTTTATTATTAAGTTTTTGCCCATTGAAGTTTTACTTTTTCAAAATTGTTTATTTATTTTTGAATTAGGTGGTAACTATCTTTTTTCTTTCGTCTGAATCACGCATGCACTCTTTGTTTGTTTTTTCTGTGAAGAATTAAAGTAAGAAGAAGAAAAGAATCATTTCTTGTATTTTAACTGTAAGTTTAGGTGAACGTAAGTTCGACTTTTTTGGGAAAGCACTAACCACGTAAAGGTAGAGAAGGATAGGTCAAAGAGAAGAGAAACAAGAACATAGAGCAAGAGAACACACACACAAACATATATGTGTATAGATACATATGTAAATTTAGTGACGACTACAAGAGAAAGGAAAAATCCAATGACGTATATGTGAAAATGTAAAGGAAAAAACCAAGATGTGAAATAACCTAGTTTCTAGAGATTTTTGTTGTTTGAATTTAAAATAGAAATTTTACAAACAGAGACGTTAAAAACATACTAAAATACATCTGACTCAAGCTTAAGATCTCACTTCGATGCATGTTTGATTAAAAGACTCTTATTTCAATTTTTTGTTTTTTTGCTTTATCAATACTTTGTTGAAACAAAATTTTTTGGCCAATCAATAAAAACCTTGCTCATTTCGCTCATCATTTTTTTCCAACACAAGAGAAATTTCCTCATTGATCTGAAAATCCTGGTTACACCGCTACGACGGAGTACGAGGAAGTAGGAAAAAGTACAAAAATACAGAAGTGTCCTTTTTCCCCCTTGAGTAATAATGGTGCAGCTGAAATAATTTAAAATACTAAGAATGGTTCTTATTACTTCAATGAATTTGAAAGGGACTGAATGGAGATATTATTTAAGATTGTTATCTTAGGGAAAACAATTTTTGCCGATCATAAATGATACTAATTCAATAGCACTATAGGTGAGTTATTCAGGTTAATATTATGGAATTGCGACTGTTGCTCACAATAATATCAACATTCGATATTCATTTCAATTCAACATACAATATACTACTTCAAAACATTAGTAAATTTATTGATTACTAGAGCAAAAGAATTCATCTAGTTTATCGTTTCGATTGGAAATGGTTAAAAAAATGTCCAAACTCTTCTGGTCCGTCTAGATTTACATTCTTTTCAGTAATGCCAAAACATAAAATAATGATAGACTTTACTGTGTACACAGAGACGAGTATAGAGAGCGACTTTTCAAAGAGCACTCTGTATTCTCACGCTGCGGCATACTTCTAAAAAGGTATTTATAAGAGCAATTTTTTTAAATCTTTTGATTAATTAAATTCAACTTTCACGTTTGACACGTGTAATAAATTTGGGCATACAGAAAGCAAAAATCATACCTAAAGTATGATTTTATTTGAGATTTAGGGGCATTTTGCATTTTTCTAAGAAGACTTCCTATTTTTTTTATCAAAGTTCCTTGAAAAAAATAATAAAACAGATTATATGAGACTCGCATCTATTTTATCTACAATTATTTATGTTGAACAGCTGAAAAAGTGAGAGTACTAAATTATTATTTTTCAAATGTCGCTTGATACATGTTAGCTGATTAAAAAATAAAGTTTTGTGCAAGCGCAAAAAGAAAAAAAGAAAAAATTCACAAAAGAAAACAATTACATGAGCACAACAGGTATATACAATATATAAATCATATCCAGAAAAAGAAAACATAATGAAATGTGCAATTGAAAAATAGTTCTTTCAATTGTCTTATTAATTACATCATAAATAAAATGGCGAAAGGAATAGATGTTTTAACAAGTATAATTTTTTTAAAACACAACTAAATAGTCATCACTGGAGTCACTATCGCGTGATTCACGAACAGTGAGGCTTTGCAATTGTAACGAATGTGTAGCATAAAAATGTACTTTACCAATAGAATTTCCTTCGTAAGAATTTACTTTTGATGTGTTCACTAAATTTGAATCTTGAGAATTTACTTTTGATGTGTTCACTAAATTTGAATCTTGAGAATTTACTTTTGATGTGTTCACTAAATTTGAATCTTGAGAATTTTCTCGTTGATCACATGATTTTTTTATTGTAGCGGGCATTGATTTTTTTAACTTAGATTCCATGTCACATATCATATCACTAAATGTAACACTTTTAACTGGTGTAGAGGTATTTGGTTTTGAACGTACACTATTGTTATCATTAATCGTCGATTCGAAACCACTTCTGTTTTCTTTACTATTTGTTTTATGAAATTTTGGAAGATATGGCTGCATGTATTGAAAGGGACTACGAATATTGTATAAGTCATTGAGATGACTGGTGCCCGAATTACTTTTTGAATTTTTTAATATTCCCTGAAAAAAAAAAGAGAATCAAAAATACAATTTATCTTATGTCATTTAACATACTTTAAGCTTGAATTCTCCATTTGGTGCTGATGTTAAACAAACGTCATTTTCTAATACAGGTTGATGAGTCATTGATGGAGGTGACTTCACTTTTAGAATGTGTTCCATATTGTTCTCGTTTTCGTCAAACATATTACCGTCAACACTATTTGATTGTCGTTTTCTTTTATTTATTAATTTTGAATTATATGTTGTGTTAAAAAGTTTCTTAATAAAAGTTCCAGAATGTCGATGACGATTGTTATCAGTTGGTTTGATTGTTAGAGTTTCTATTTTTTCAAATACAACGTTTTGTTTTTCTTTTTCAAAATCTTCTTTCTGGTCAGAATAACTTGATGATGTTGATATAGGAAATTTTTTAAAATGTGTGTAGCCTTTATCCGTCATTTATATAAATATGACTCTTCAAATATACGCAAAATGATAAATCTGAATACGAAAATAGATGAGAGAAAAATATATATATTTTTTTTTTGTCAATAGATATCAATAAAAACAAGAAAAATGCATCTTTGCTCCTTTCTTTTGAAAGAAAAAAGAACAAGTAGAAAATTTTTTTTTTCTCTGCAATAAAAATTCAAAGAGAATATTATATAAATAGAAGAGGCAAAAATGTGATGAATAACTTGGTTGTTTAAGTCATGCTTGATTGACATTATTGTTATCATAAAAAATATAAGCTTCATAATTCAGTTAGTCATCGAAAAATAAACAAAAATATACAGAAAAAATGATTAAAAAAATTAAACCATGATTTCGGTGATGCTTTTTTTTTACACTCTATATGACTGAAAGATAAAATCAATGTCAGCCGACAAATATCAGATTGTTCGGGTATATTGAGAACATAATTTTTGCTCGAAGTTTTATATGAAATATTCTTACAAGTTATAAATTGTAATTGTCCTATCTCTTTCGTAAGTCGTTTTACATGAGTGAAGATTAATTATTCTAGATTTTTCTGCTCTTAGAATACGTATCAGAAGATAACACTTGAATTTATTAATGATAAACGAATGATTTCAATAGCAAATTTTTCCTTTTTTAACGTATCAAACTAATTTCTAGAATATTGCATACTGAATTTCAAATAATAAATCATTTTTTCGTTTACATGAAGCAAAAAGTTCTGTTATTGATTATTATTGTCTTAAGATGATGCATTTACTGCATACATACAGTCCGATATCATCACTGCGTTGACAAAAAATAAGAAATATAAACTATTTTGTTTTTCGTAGCAATAACAGAAAAAACAGATCAAACGATTATGATAAAAGTAGATCAGGTCGAACGTAGGAGAAATAAAAGCTATAACAGTATACTTATTAACCATTGAAATTGAGCCTTTTTTTTTTGGTTTGCATTTTTACTACGCTTCATTAATTTATTCATAGGTTACATAGAGTAAGAAAATATGAAATGCGTTACTTCTTATGACGAAATCATTATGCGTACTAAAGTTTGAAGTACAAAAGAATATACTAACAATAACAAAATGTATACTGACCTCGTAAAATATACACTCGTATCTAGATAATTGTAAAAGAAATTTATACATTCAACATTAAGATTAATTACAATATGTATAAGCTTCATGTAAGAAGTTTTGTAATCATAATAATAATAATAAAATGACTATTACTGCTAATCAATGTTCACATCGAGTTGAGATTGAATATGTTAAGGAATGGATCTTGAGATTTCATTCTTTATTGAGATTCAAAACACTTTTGGAATTATGAAAAGTATCCGGATGTTGAAGATAAACAAACAAGAATGGAAATTCATTGATCTGATAAGCCATCCAACTGATAAATCACTTTTGAATCAAAACTACATACATTTGGTAGAGCCAAATCAGCTATGAGTATCTTGAAAAGAATTCGTGCCCTTAGCTCATTGCTGTGGAGACTTTGCACATTGATGACATTTTTTTTAAATGAATATTGTAGTCTATCAACATTAGAAAATCTAAAAAAACTGATTTTCGAATTCCAACTAGAAACTTTTCATAGAGACAAACATTAACGAGAATTGTTTTATTTTGTATTGAAATAAATAATTATCTTGAGATTTTATTTCATATGATATATTAATAGGGTACAACAAATCCTATTTTTCTACATCAAGATCGTAAATTTTCGATGGGAAAAATCACCAAATCTTTGTGTCAATTATAAACGGTTTTATTCACTCTACTCGATACTGGTACAAAATTACAAAATCTAAAAAAAAAAATAACTTCTCAGATTTGGTAGGATTTAGTAAAAACTGTCTTATTTTGACCGAATCTTGCTAAATCTTAGAAATTTTCTTTTTAAATTTGATAATTTTGCACCGGTATCACGCACGATGAATAAAACTGGTCATAATTGGCACAAAGATTTGGTTGGATTTGGTGGGTCCTCATAACGAAAATTTACAATCTTTATATCGATAAGCAAGGATTTGTTGCATCCTTATAGATTAATGAGAATAAGTATATATGTAGATGAGTTTGTTTTTTAATGTATACTCAATATTTCATATAGAGAAAATTTTCGATCTTTCTAACGACCATTTTCAACCGTGTCTGATTATGTTAGTATGCAAAATAAATAATTTTGTAATTATAATGAACTAGATTCATTTGCATCGTGTTATCGTTTTATTATATTATAATGATATAATGATACTGGTTACACACCGTGATACTATTTTAGGTTTCTCTTAACTACGTATGATTTATAATGATAATTTGAATGATTATGATAATATATTTGATGATTGTATGATATGTATTGTTATGTTAATATTCACATTATGATATGTGTATATGTATTGTGATGTTAATGCTTATGATATTGATATAACATTTTTTTTTCTTGACGCTAGCATTTTATGGTATTGATAATTTCATAATGTTACAAATGTATATCTATAAATGTCTCATGCTGTTTTCCTGTACTCTTATTTTAGTTTTTATTATGGACATGTTTTAATTTTTTTTTTGTTGTTTTTCATTTCTTACTTTTGTTGTATTGTTTTCTATCATCAGTTTAAAAGGTTGAAAATGGTTGTTAGAAAGAGCGAAATTTTTCTCTACGTATAAAATATTGTTTATACATAAAATAAATCATATACATATATACTTCTTTCTCAATATACGATATGATATAAAATCTCAAGATTATTATTTATTTCAATGTAAGAATGCATACGATGTCGTTGAACTTTGTCTCATCATCTTACAAAGTCTCTAGTACAAATTCCCAAAAAGAAAAAGAAAACATTGAATTAACTAGTCTTTCTTATATCCTTTATAGAAAGGCAAAAGCATAAGAAAAAAGTTGTAATACACCTTTTGATCCTGCTTTGCTCTCATTATTTTTCATAACCCTTTGTTTTCTCTTATTGCCTATTATCTTGTTCTTAATGCGTCTTTTTATTTCATTCTTACTTATTTCGCATGATTGTAATCGTGATAACTTTGAAATTTTGTCTTAGTTAAATTTCATATTTAATCCTCTATTATATATATTCAAAAATAAATATCTTTATGAATTTAACTAATCATGAAAATAAATTCAAATTGTTTTCGATATAAAGATTTTCTAATGTAACTTTAAATGATTAAACTGATCTTTATTTTTATCTTGAAAAAAAAAAAGAAACAAGAGAGGAATTCAATTACATTTACAACCGAAATGAAGGATTCATTAATCCTGATAAACTTAAATATAAAATATATCAAACAATAAAAGGAAAAACAAAATATTTAAACAACTTCTAGTACAAAAATATAATCCGAAAGAAAATAATAACTTCGTTCCATATCACCTTCACATAAATATGGTAAACGACTTAATTTTTTCAAACGGAAACCTAATGGTTGAAAAACATTTAAAATAAATTCATTTATTTGTTCTTCAGGTAAACGCCCTTTTATATAAATTGATTCATCTGGATGATGATCATTATTATATTCAAAATATGGTTTAAATGGTAAAACCAGAGTTATTATAGCACGACCATGATTAGGATTTAAATGATCACGAATATTTTTTAATAAAGTCAAAGGTTTTTCACAACGATCAAGAACATTTAAACATGTTATTACATCAAATTTTAAATCTCCCCATTGATCTATATCGAGTACTGTATAACCATAACTGGATAGTCGCCATTGCATTATTGATGATATTTCTGTAGCATATACTTTTTTGAATAGAGTAGCCATTCGTTGTGTTACAGAACCATCACCAGCACCAATATCAAGAAGTGACGTCAATGGATATTGTTCATTATGTTCTATATCAAGTAATTTTCTAAACTGTGCAGTTGAATAAACAAACATACGACCACGACCAATTAAACCATTGGCTAAAATTGAATTTAGAACAATAAAAAAAAAAGAAATAATATGAATACTTTAAAATTGAAGTTAGGCAGAATTGTGTATCATATTCGAAACTTTTCTAAATACTGACTATGAAGAATTGAATGATCATAGTTTTCTACAATGATTTTCAACGAATAAAAACAAAAGTATTTTTTAAATCTACGAGTTCTCGTCTTTTTTTTTTTCAAACGGATATTCGTCTTATGTGAAAAATCTTATCGACATACCTGATGTTCGTGCAATAAATATAGTCAATAAAGAACTAGCAAGACTATGAAGTATTTGTACAGGAATATTATCAGATTTTTCTTGACTTTGTTCAATAAATTTCGTTGTTTCTTCATCTTCATGAAGTTCTTGAAAAAGTGCTCGATATTCATCACATAAAAGATCACTACGTACTAAATGATACCATGTACGTCGATCGATATCTTCTAAACGTTGATCACTTTCTACTTTTGATAATACAGCTTTTGCCCAAGCGGAACGAACAGGTAAATAGGTTGATTGTTGACAACAAGAACAACATTCATTATTGCTTGTCATCGGGGAAAAAAAATAATCTATAAAAAGAATAATTGCAGTAGAAATAAAAGTTCAACTATATGATAATAAGAAAAATTTTATAAAACGAATTAGCACTTGTATTTCTAGCTGACATCTGCTTTTGTCTATCAAACTTTAACAGATTCATATATTCCTAATGATAGCGTAAATTTCATAAAAATCAGATTTTTAAATATAAATTGAAAGAACAATAACAGACAAACAAGTCAAAAAGATATGTTTGAAATTCTTGATAAAATCATTAACAAAAAATCATATATTTAAACATGAATAAATTCTTATTAAACCAAGCAAAATAAAAACTATCAATGAATCATAGCTTCACTCTTTCATAATTTATACGTCGTCATTAAGCTTTTGCCAATATTAAGCTTGATATTCATTAATTGATGCTTTCAATCATTGACATTTTTCGATATTTTAAAATAAGGTCCATATGATATTAATAAATATTAACTATTTTAATATTTTCTTCAGTCAAACATTTCCAAAATCAAATAAGATTAGATCTTCTAATGAAAATTTTTATTCTAAAATAAACAATATTTATTATTAATGAATATATGTATTATGAAACTTACTGAGCAAAAGTAATTATCACCTTATTAAATATTAACATTCAATGAAATAATATTAACGAATTTTATGTTATTTAATCTTTACAGATTGAACCAAATAATTTTAACTTGAAACAAAAAAATAATCTTTCTATACTCATATTAGTAATATCATAAATTAATGAAATAAATAATTATTTCCTTATGATAGATTATTACTAAAAACCAATCTTTCATTTTATTTAATCTTCAAACGAAACAAAACAACAATAATAAGACAATAAAGTAAAATAATCAATAGACGTATATATAAATATATATTTCGGAATAGCGAGAAAAAAAAAAAGAACAAGAATTAATTTCCTTCACAAATTACAGTAATAACACTAGCTTCCATAAGAATAGGATCTAAACATCTCATAGCTGTACTACTAACAATTTCTTCAAGTAAATTTGTTATAAATCTATCATCATTATTAACAAATGACCAAAGATAATTATATAGATAATTAATATCAACTTGTACTTGTTGTAAACCATAACGTGAAAATGTTTTTAAACGAATACATTCTAAATATGTTTTTAAAAGTAATTTAATTATACTTGATAAAATAGAAGTTTTTTGAAATTGTAAATCAATAAATATATCTAATTTTTCATTGAATACTTTATGAAAATTAAGTTGAAGATTTCCCGTTGAACCACCTGAACTACCTGGTCCACCACTTGTTGTTCGATCAAGTGCTGAACTACGTGGCATTATTATTGTACGACGACCACCATCAGAACTTCGTCCTCCTCCACTAATTAAATTTGAACGATGAGAATAACGACCATACGATGATGATGATGATGTTATTGGTGCTGATGATTGTTGATCATGATAAAGCATTTTAACATGTTTATCTATTTGAGTTAAATCTTCAATAATACGTTTCATTACTGAACGAACATGTCTTGGTTCAATTGTATTAAGCCAATCACGAGTTTCAATTGATTTACGAAGCATTTGAGAAAGAGTATAACCTTGAGAACAAATGTATTGTTTGAGTAATTGTTTGGCAATAATATTAAATTGTTTTTGAATGGTTGATAATGTTGAACGATCTATTGATGATGATCCACTTTTTTGATTATCACCTAGTTAAAAAAAACAAAACAACAAAGATCTTTGTATTACTTTAAAGTACAATAGATATTAGTTCATTATTTTTAACATCATAGATGAAGACAACATTTAGATAATAATCATAAAATAGTTTATTCATATGATTTTCTACATATCGAATATACAAAATTTTCAATTCATATGAAACATGTTGTTTTAGCGAATTGCAACAAGATTTCATTTTAATCTTTATCTTGAACTTTTGAAAGGATTTCTTCTATTGAAATATTCTCATAGATATATTAATCGAAAAATAAATGTACTGTATTATTTCTTTGTTTGATTGATTTTTTTTTGTGAAAAATTCTTTCATTAAAAGTCATATTTTTGAATATGTTCTTGTCTAATTTATTGACAATAAGTTCTCTACTATCACAGATACTTTTAGTTATAAAATTAATCACTATTTTTTTTTTTAGATCATATCAATTTCTTAGATCGTCTTATTTCATATGCATTAAATTACAAAACATGTTGAATTACGAGTTATGATAGAAATGAATTAAATAATACTTTCTAATTAACTAAATCAATCACAATTAAAATTTCTAAACTATTATTTAAGAAATAAAGATCTATACCTCGTAGATTATTTTCAAGAATTAAATTAAATTTTTCTTCAAATACAGTACATAAATAAGGTATTGAACTTGAATCAAAATCAAGTATTAATTTACTTAACATAAGTAAAAGAATTGGTGGTGATGATTGTTCATGTCTTATTATTGTTGAATTATTACTTGCTGTTGTATATTCATGTTCAAAATAAGTTATTAAACGATGAAGTAATGTTAAAAAAAATCCATTCCATACATGATTTGTAGCAAATTGTTTAATAAATAAATTCTTTTTTCCTGTATGACCAATCATTTCTGTACCATCAAGAAATGTTGATAAATTTTGAAATGTTATTTTAATATCATTTGTTAATTGTTTAAGCATTTTATCAACACATTGTGATAAATTAAGTTGTAATTGTTGATTTTCAATTGATGTTGATTGTAATTGTTCATTTGTTGTTGTTTGAATAATAGTTAATGATTTTCTTAATTCAATAATTTGATCATGAAAATGTCGATCAATATATAAATGATAAAATTTTAAACGACATTCAATAGCAAATTTTAAAAATGTATCAAGCATTAAACGCATTTTTTCTAATGCATGTTGAGTTAATAAATATTTATATATATCACTTGATGAACGACGTAAAAATCTATCTATAGCACGTACATATAATTGTATATCATCATCTTGTCCATAATATTTCGATTGAAATAAATCATGAATAAATTTTATATAATTCGAATAAAGTTCAAGTAAATATTCTTCTAAATAATGTTTACAACGTTCTTTATATTCATCATCTAAACTTGGCGATGAAGATGCACTAGATGAATTTCGTATAAATAATAATTCATAAGATTCAACAAATTCATGAAGATTTTTTATATAAGAATTATAACTTGTATCAACAAATTCAAGAATATCCATTGGATGCATTTCTATCAAAGAAAATAAATATCTAATATTTATAATTAATTTTCAATATTTAATCAAAATATAAAGAAAACAAATTCAAAGACATCAACTAACACAATGTAAACTATCGGGTGTCCCAGAAAGAATGGGTCTCTCAGTATTTTTAAGATTTCTTCTCTATTATCCTTGTAATTAAAGCTCTCTTTATTATCAAAAGATAGTGCTTGAAATTCTCTACAAAACCATATATGAGTTGGCCCCAAAACTGTCTTAGATATATTTGAAAAAAGACAAAAACTAAAGACATGCAAACGGCTGTAAAATATAAATATGTCACTAATAATAAACAGCCGCACTTTGTATTTCATTTTGTAATCTCTAAATTGGTTTTATTAAAAAAACAAAATATACCATAAGATGCAAGATGAAAAGCTCTACAATCTACTAACTAAAGTTTATTTTAATTGTATACTTTTTGTTTTCAAAAAAAAGCAAAACTCTGTGCGATGGATTTTCGTCGTTGCGAAAACCGATCATATAGAGTTTGGAGTTATTTTCAACTTAAAAATGACCCAAATAAGATAAATTGTTCTTTGTAAATTGTAGAGCTATTGACGCTGCATCTTGCAATACATTTTGATTTTTTTTAAGGAACTATATTAGGTGGTAAAAAGATAAAATAAGAAAAGGAATTCTCGTTCGTGTAAAAACCAGTGATTTTTTTCGCAATGGCGAAAATTGGTTGCACAAAATTTTGCTTCTTTTGTAAACAAAATATATACAACTAAAATAGACTTTAATTTCTAGATTGTAGAGCTTTTCACCCTGCATCTTATGGTATATTTTGTTTTTTTTAGTAAAACATATTTAAAGATATATATATGAAATGCAAAGTGCGGCCATTTATTATGGAACACCCGTTATTTACATTTTACAGTTTTTGTATGCCTTTAGTTTTCGTCTTTTTTCAAATATATCTAAGACAGTTTTGGGGCCAACTCATATATGGTTTTGTAGAGAATTTCAAGCACTATCTTTTGATAATAAAGAGAGCTTTAATTACAGAGATAATAGAGAAGAAATCTTAAAAATACTGAGAGGCCCATTCTTTTTGGGACACCCGATACATTTACTTTATTAACAAATCTAGAGGATATTTTTCTTTTCACAATTTAAAATGATGACTCTCGAATCATATTGAAATAATAACTTACGTTGTGTAACTGAATTTGAAGTTGTTGATCCTAATTGATTTTCAGCAACAATAAGTTGTTGTTTCATTAATTCTAATGGTTGTTCAAGTCTTTGTTTATTTTGGAAGAGATATTGTTGAGCAAGATAATCAGATGATTCACCTAATTGAAGTAATAATTTGACTACATTATTTGATGTTGTTTGTTGTTGATCAAATCTTGTTTTAAGTTCATCACGTATAGTATTCATTGTTTCTCTACATGTTTGTTGAATATGATTAAATGATGGTACATGTTCATATTTTTGTAATGCTTTTAATGCTTTTGTATATGTATTTACAGCTAAATCATATTGATTATCATCGGCATATTCTTTTAATTTATTTGGTAATTGAAATAAATATTGTAATTTTTGTAATAATAAATGTATACTTGTTAATTTTCGTATTTCTTGACGTCGATTATCGAGTGTTAAATGTATTTGACGATTATTTGAATTAATTGTACTCATTGTTGATATAAGATGTGTCATTTCATCTTCCATTGTTTTAAAATCTTTTTTCATTTGACGAATTGTATCTGTTGCTGATATAAATTTATTATAATTTTCATAAACAAGTGTTTGCATTTCATTATCTAAAGTTTTTATTTGTTTTGTTAATAATTGTTCTTTATCAATTAATTGTGTTAAACGTGATTCACGTAATAATTTTGTAACATATGTTTCAGGATCAAAGCCTGGACTATCAATATTTGTTGGGTCATATGTAGAAAGAAAAGTATTTGGTTGAGAATTTGATGTAGATCTTGAAGGATCCATTTTGAAAATACTTCAATAGCTTATCTGCAATAAAAGAAAAACATTTTATTTGACATGATCAATGAAATGAAATGAAATTTCCATTTGGTATACATTTTGTTTTGTTTTCGTTTCTGATGAATCGAATAGATATTTATCGATTCGATAAGATTTTGAGTCATTTAAAATGAAAAACAAGCAAGCTTGTATCTTGTTCGTCAGCTAGAGCTACCAAATAAAAGCATATTCAAGTTGAAAGATTGTTAGTTAGCGCCCTCTCTCGTTTTGCAATGAAACAAACCGTCACAAGACTTTTTTTTTTCAAATCTTTAATAAATCTTATTTCATCAAAGAATATTAACTGAATGATAATATTTCTATAAAATATGAACAGTGGAATTTTAATTCTTTAATACTACAGTGTTGATTTTAATATGCTCATATTAACGTTAACGAAGAACGATTATGATTTTATCATAAATAATTTATGAACGTAATCTTTTATTTGTTAACGATTTATATTTATTTCTCATGAAAATAAGTTATTGATCAATTGCTATTCAAAGATGATAGTAATAACAATCTCGGAAAAATGTCTTCCATTAAGCTGATAAGGTCTGATATGTTTCGTGTTTGTTTTTTTTCTATAGGTTTTACATGTATTTCTATAGTTTCAGAAATCTGAGCATATCTCCTGCGTTTCTATTTCTCTCACTCATACTAAATAGATTAGATGAATAAACACTTCACCGGAATTCATATTCTTTTGATTACTGATTATGTTCTTTGAAAAAAAATTAATTCAATATGTCATGCATCTTAGAATTAATATCGATCTCAAAAAATAAAAGGCTGATTGGTATATATCAAATAACTTTGTATCGTAATCACCTATCAAGTTCAAGTTTCTGTCGTGTGAAAGAGATTTCTCCCCCATAGATCGAGTCACATAAGATTTTTGAAGTTCCATCCATGAGTAAGCATTGATTCATAGTCATCCTGAAAGAGTAGATTATCATTCTACGAAGATAAAATGACATTTATCTTTTTGAGAAGTAGATTAGATCGATGGACTCATCATCTACAAACCTATGAAAGTCCGAAACTTTTTATCTCTATTCGTTGAAAAGTTTTGAGCGGTTGTGAGTATGGATGGCTTTGTCTAGATACATGGATAATGACGTGAGTATTGGTGTTTTTGAATGTGAACATCGGTAAGTATCCATCATATCCACAAGATAGCACTCTTGTCATAGTCTTTAAGTAATGCTACTTGCTTGAAAGAGTCAATTAGTCTTTCGAGCTCTCTAGGAAACAATTGACAATCATTGTTATATTGGTAATCAATGTCGTGAACAGCATATGGAAGATGTTATAGTGCAACTCGACTGATTGTCACTGATCGATCATCAATATCTTCGTATTGTAAATCATTGAGGCTATCTGAGAGATATATCGCGCCCTGAAAAGGAGACGGGGAGGGACGTGGAGGACGACGGCCACCAAGTAACGAAGAAAACAGTCACCACCTTAGGTCTTCTCAATTGGTGACGTGACTACTCCGCGCCTAACGGCAACTGAAAATACTTTTTTTCCTCATATTTGTCGTTGTTCTCTGATATTTCTTAATAAAATAGTGCTTCATTTCTGAACACTTACCTAGGGTCAACAGCAAAAAGCTGAAAATAGCATGAAAGAAGATTTATTTAGGTAAGATGTTAAGCGAACATATATGCCTATAGGGTATGCGTTTCCCTCTCAACTTATGTTGTATTTAAATTAGCACAAATTCAAGTTTAAGGTGAATTTAAATATTATGCTGATGACGCGCTGATATTCACTTAGTTTTAAGTTAGCATGATAAAAAAATTATTTTGATAATTGTCTTATGAACATTCATTACAATTTCATTTATAAATTTAATAAATGATTATGATATGGGATAATAAAACAAACGATATCTCAGAAAAAATGAGTCTATCAAAAATGACATCTCTTTTCTTAACTTTTCAGCAGGTGTCGATGTGGGTGAGTGTCAGTGAGGAAATGTTTCATGAGAACAGCAGTACCCAAATATCTACACCTGCATACTCAGTGACATTCTGCATCTTTACATTTCCAAATAAAACTGTTCAGACATGGTTTGCGAAGCATTCAATGTAGCATTGTCTGGTCCAACAACGTCAAAACTGTAAACATGTATGTGCTTCTCATGTATTACGCATTTATTCGAGAGAAAAGTGAATAAATATTCATAACGAGAATAAAAAAGATCAATCACAATAATAAGTTATCACAAGCTGTTTAACCGCAGAATAACAAGGATCACCAAAAATTCCTGTGTTAGGGATGAGTGAGCAAAATGATTCAGTACCATAAGAATCACAGTAAGAAATAACTTTATCAGCGACGTTTAACATCCCACAATTGTGTATTCCGAAGTAAGCGACAACAATATGTGCTGATGGAAACAGTCTTCGGCAATTTATATTGATCAAACTACCTTCGAATCCCAAAATCGTTCGAATAACTAAATACGGAAATAAAGCATTAAACCATGTAAACATATACGTCGATAGCGACTGTAAAAGAATTAAGCATACTCGATGTAGTAAAAACTTTGCTTTTGTCATATTCTGTGGCCCAGTGTGGACTGTTTCTTTCGGATGACCGAGTCACTGAATCATTCGTCATTATTATCAGTGAATCTCTACTGCTTGAGTTGTGCTGCACAGAGAAAGACTAGTCATTGACGATGAATAGGATTACACAAATAATTTTTTTGAGTTGCCATTGTCCTTCTTGTGCTTGTTCGCTGACATTTGAAGACAACTATGAAGTTTTATTCGAATATATACTGTTATTATATATAACAAGCTGCCATGCCATATGATGTGATTTTTAAATGAATAAATAATCAAACTAAGGAACGTATAATTTCTGACAAAATTACATTCATTCTCATAAACATGACCCATCGAAACATCTTTTTCTCTCGGTTGATAAGGCTACGCTGCATTTTGATCTTAAAAAAGACTCTAATGTGTATATACTTCAGTGAACATCATGAGAAAAATAAGTCTGCCAAAGAAAAACGGGTTAGTTAAACGACGGCATGAATGAAGAGACCATTCAATTAAATAACATATGATTTTATGCTTGGTTTCTCGCGGTGGTAATGTCCAGGTTGATTATTTTTGAAAGTTTCTATGGTTATCAAACTTCATTTATCTTGAAAGCAAAAGGAAGAACGGCTTCGATAGTTATTCAGTTGAAAATCAGTATCTATGTGCGTTGTATGCTTTGCATTATTGCCCGAGAAATAATTATGAAAGATAATCTAGTAAGATAGATCGCTATGCAATCAAGACTTTAGATTTCCATCAAATGTATTCCGATTTTGTAGCACATGCTTCCGGCATAGAAATGTGATTTAATTTTTGAGAGTGCGATTGTACATAGATATGTTTTTCGAGTTTGGATGTTTATCGATGTGTGAGTCGAATGTGGTTGTGGCTGTTAAATTTGATGTTCTTGGGTGTGAACGTTGTGGGACTGTAGAGATATGGATGTGTAAGTGGTATGTCGATGTTAGTGTCGTGTAAGAAGAGAATAAAACGTCACACACACCAGCACCCAGCTCACCTTGCACATTCACACCCTAAACATCATCAATAAACTATATACACAACAACATTTATTGGGCATAACACAAATCTCCTGCGTGTAATGGAAGCTCAGATTTGGTAGGAGAGATATATCTGTCCACTACTATATTATGTATATCATTTTTTTTTGTCATTATTTTTCATATGGGTCAGCTGATATCGCACAAGTATGTAAAACCAAGCCATAGCCCAATCATTGCTTTCTACTTATTGAAACGTTTGACGAAGAGAACTAATTAGAGATTCAACGCAAGTTAGGAAACAAATCCAAACAAGAAAAGGTCGTATGCAGTGTTAATGTTACTAACATAGTCCTCAAATGAATAATTTTAATCTTCATTTAGTTGTTCTTAATTTTATCACAGATTCTTTAAGACATGACATAAGTAAATTATTAATCAGAATAAATGATGTTTTATTCTTCTTTATGAAATGATATTCAATGAATAAAATGAAAGCAAGATAATATTATTGAAATACGTGATGTTTGAGAGGAGAACAAAGAGACATATTATGGAATTCAATCATTTTCTACGTGATGTACAAAATAAAGAAAACCTATTTGTTAATAATCGAATTGTATTTAATGATCAATAATCATAACGTTTTCATGAACATGTTGAATTTATAGATAAAGAATACTGTGTCGAATATTCTTTAAACTATAGTTAAATACATCCTGTTGTTGTATATACGTGTCATGCTGGACAAAAATGTGATTATTATGCTTGGTAAATTAATTCTTATTTTATTTATCAAAATCAAATCATATGTGTTGTTCTTTTTTTTTTAAATAGGAATGCGTATTATTTTTTTTAAATGTTTTAAATAACATTAGCATCTCTTTGCGAGTTTACGACATCATGATTAATAGTCATGGTCATCTACAAATAACATGTACTCTTCTATTAGCATGTGTAATATTTCGAAGAGCTGTTAATAAATCATTTATTTAAGTTTAGAATAAAGAGAAATTTTCACTATTTATTCTTTTATTTTCTTTAAGTCTTTGGAATGAGTCGTTTTATTTTTCAGTTGATATTATATCATCTATTGTTGTTGTATATATTATAACTGTTACTTATGACATAATTAGTTATATTTATCATAATCAAGTATATTAAACTTCATCTGAAACATCAGTTATAAACAAATGCAATTCATCTTTGACTTGATCCAAACTAATCTCCTTGTTGTTTAGATCGTTATCTATATTTCTTAGTTTTTTTTCTTTAGTTTGTCTTTGTTAAATATTAACTATTATATGGATAATTTTGGCATCTGATATAGTTGCTACGATGGCTAGTCATGTAGAAAGCAAATATACAGTGCAGTATTTGAAACGTGAGTGGAAGCTGAGGGTCCTTGTTTGACTTGTCTCGGTTCAGCTAAAGAACTACAAAAAAAAAAAAATAAGCCACTTTGATTGGCCAAATTTCGGGGAGTACATGAGTAGTGAATGAAATTCAATTTGATGTATGACACTCATTCTATCGAATGCTTCACATTCTTGAAATTTCTTGACTATTGAATCAGTTCCACACTAGGTTGACCATCAATTATTATTAAGTTCATATTAAAAACTCTGGCAAAGAATAAATATGATCAATTTCTTTCATATATATGGAGTAACATCTCTAGGACTCTGTAGAATACAATTATCGTCTTATGTTCTCTCCATATTAACATTTTCATTTGCAAATTCTTTGCTTTTTTTCTTAAAGTCAACGTCCATATTTGTCACTTATCTATTTCACTTGTCTTAAACAAGTTGTTCATTGTCAAAACACTCGTTGGAGCTTTTCTGAGCGTTTGCATTCAACAAAACTTCTCTCAAATTATTCTAAACATACTATGAAATGAATGGTTAAGCAGTGATTATAGACTTTATAAACTTCACCGATCTGAATGATTTATTATAATCTTGAAATAATTTTGCAAAAAATTTGTTTCTAATAGAAAAAAAATATCCTTAGTCGAATACGATTAATCAGATCTTAGTAAATAAAATCGAATAGTTGGAAGCATATCTTGCAATAATTTTTAGCATGCTTTTTTTTATACAATTGTTTTGAGTTTGTTTTTGGTATTGTATTATATTTCTATTTAATCAGCTGCTTTTATTGAAGTAATATCTATGCATGTATTTGTTAGTATATTATCAATGTTTCTCATGATTCGTAATTTCTAGCTTGACTTCTAAATTTTTCTTTTCACATGTCGAAGGTGTGCATCTACAATTTGTTGTATTAATAGACCTTCAGAAAATGTCAGTTTCTTCTTCTCAATTCACATAATACAAAAAACGAATAATACTGAAGTTTTCTTTCCTTAAGTAGCTTCATTAGTGGTCGGTATATCATTATAATTCTGATTGAAAAGCTTGTGGAAAACTTAAAATACTCGTCATATCTTCTGTCGTATCTATTAGAACATAAATGCCGAAAATAAAATGTTGCAAACACTTTGATGTAGAAGTCTATTATGCTTTAAACACCAAAAACAAAATTTACGGACATGACCTTTGTAAGAAATGTTTTTTTGTCCTGATTGTAATATTACAGTTAGTGAAGATCAGAGTTCTTCTACAGAATCTTTTGAAACTTTTGGTATTTAGTTTTCTTTGAACCCAGGAATGTTGTTTTTTTTCTGGATTTTTCAAATACTAAAGAAAACAATAATAGAAACATGAAGATTTTTCTAATTGGTCTATGATTACGAAACTAATGATCATCTTTCTTGAAAAAATAACCAAAGACACAAAAAAAAAAATCTTTTTAAATTATTAAACAATAACTTATTACTGACTCTATTCTTCAATGTTTCCTTCAAAAAAAAAACACCTTGAGTCTTCTTAATTTAAGTAGTATTTGTTTTTCTTCTATTAACATTGTCTTATTTTAAACTACGTTTTCTCTATAAAAGTAAATAATTTAATAAAAAAAATGTTGATTAAGATTTTTAAAAAACTTCCGCTTTTTTGCTAACTTGACACAAGATGAATGACTAAGTTAATTAAGATAATTAATGTTGTATTGTCATCATGAAAACAGGAACAATTTTTCAAAACCTAAGTTTTTGTTTTTCTTACACTAACAATAAAAAACGGAAGAACGATTGATTTGATCAAAACAAACCGCCTTATTAAGACTAAATACCCAACAAACCTATTTCATATGATAAAAATATTTATAAGTATGATTAATAAATAAATTTTTTCTCATGTTCTTTTTTTTTTTATGACAGACAAATATGTTCAATAAAGATTTTATATACATTTATCAATATCATATTCTATAGTTTTTATGCAACTTAAATTTGACGATTATGTTTTTCATAGACACGTTTCTTTAGACTTTGCCAATAATCAGCTGTAACTGAACATTGAAATCGTTTAAATATATCATTAAATTCTTCAATAGTCCATTTTATTTTCATAGGTTGACAAGATATTGTTTGCAGATCAAAACGAACTTGTCGTTGTTTATTTTTCTTTTTTAAAGAATTTTCATCATTCATTTTATCGTTTCAAATTAATTAAATAAAAAAGAATAATCAATCTTTAGTATCTCATTACGTTGTCAATAGAGATTTTAATATTTATTTTTTGTTTTTCATAAAATATGTAACACATACATCATATATCACATTAAAAAAAAAGAAAGAAACTTATTCATGTACACATACTGTTCGATGATGACTAGTACAAAATAGAAAGAAGCAAAAAAAAAAAAAATCAAAAAGGGAAAACGAAACAACATCTTCTATTATTAGAAAAGAAAAATTAGAGACTAGACCATTTAAAGAATAAATCTATTTTCTTTGCTATTCATGCGTATGTTGTAATTCTTATTTTAGAACATACTCAACGTGCATATTAAGATAAACCATCCTAAATAAAAAAAAAAGAAGAAAACAAAATAGAATATCTTACAGTTTATTTTGTTTTCCTTAAAATAAACTTACCAATAAATAATATTAAATACAATAAAAGCAACAGGAAAAAGAACTGCAGAGACAAGATCGACCTTTGAAGAAAAAAAGAAGTTATATGATAATTTTCTTTTATTTCAACTTACAAATTGTGCACTATCACGAATAGGTTTAGCAGCTTTTGCTATTCGAGCGGGTTGTGGCAAGACAACTTGTGGTATTGGATTGAGTTGGGTTGTTGATGACGATGCATTTGCATTTGACATAGATGAATATTGTACATGTGAAGTAGCATTACCACTTATATTTCTATCACCGCTAACACCACCGCTACTTGACTTATGCACAAGTGTTTCCATTGTTTCACCACTACCATGTGTATCTTCTTTTTTATAAAAATGTACTTGAGCAAGACGATTACCAATAACCTAAAACAATTATATTCAATATGTTTCTGCAAAACCAATTCAATAAAATATTATATACAATACATAAACTTATACAATATAAAGAAAAAAATATATATAAATCTCTTTGGAAATCATATGAAAATAAAAATAAAAGACTAATAATATTATGTGTATAGTGAAAATTATTTAAAACGAAATATAAAATTATTTGTGATGATATATATATATATATATAATATATGTATGTGAATGAGTGAAAGAAGAAGAAGGGAAAATAAAATATAATCTAGTGACTAATTTACTCTCTCAGCAGCAAAAGATGAGCCATTCTGTAGTCTTTGAATCAAAGTTAATTTCGGTGGTCTGTCCGAACTTTTTTTCTATAAAAATAAATATTATAATAAAAAAAACAAGAAACGCCAATGTCTAGACAATTGATAATTACAAGAAGGAAATAGAAAAATAACAAAATATTTCTTTTTTTTTTGTTTTTATATGAATAACTTACTTCTTTTGAAAAACGAACTTGTTGTCTTAATTCACCTTTACGTGCAATAACATTGACTAATGCATATTCAAGTAAACCAGCAAAAACAAAAACCAGACATGCTGACATCCATACGTCAATTGCTTTGATATATGACACACGTGGGAGTTGTGATCGTATACCTAAATGAAAGACATATGTCATATGCTACTTTTTATAATTAGTATTATAATAAGCAAGAAAAGCTAAGCAATAAACAAGCAACAGGCATTGTGGAAATTATTATTGGTTACCTGAACTTTGAGTAGTAACGGTAAGAACAGTCAAAAGTCCGACTGAAATTCTTGCTGGAACCTGAATATATATTCAATGAAAATATCAATTCTAATCCATTTTTGTTACTCTTACCGATTTATGATCAATCCAAAATGAAACAAATGAAAGGATTACAATGAGCATTGAAGGTATATAAACTTGAACTATAGTAAATGGCTTTCTTGAAACTTTTTTTTTCTCAAATAAATCTGATGAAACTCACCAAGATAATAACCAAATAAACGTTTTAAATGTAGAACAACAAGAAGGCATGTAAAACTGCCTAGAAAATTCATCGTTTTAAAAAAAAAAGCCATTTTGTAAAGAGTCATAGACAAAAAAAAAACTTTCTTCATTGCACACTTTTGCTGCTTATGTAGATATCAGAGAGAGAGAGAGAGAGAGAGAAAGTCGAAAGGCAATTATAGTATAACAACTTATAAAACAAATCATAAATTACAAAATATGAATCGATGCAAGTATTAAAAATAAAAATCGATTGGAAACAAACAAAAGGGAAATGTTGGTGCAAAAAATATATTATGTGATTAAATAAATGTGCAAGCGAAATGCGCGTGTGTATTAGCTTTGTAATCGAAAAAGCACAAAAAAAAAAGAATTTTTTGTACCTTCAGCCTTTGTTGTTATAGTAACAATGGAAAGTAAACTTAATAAGGTTCGTGCAGGATGTGATTTATAATCGATCCAAAATGCGATGAATGATAAAGTAACAATCAATGTCGACGGTAAATAAAGCTGTTGAATATATAAATTGAGATTTCGTTGTAATGCTAGATGCACTTCGATACAAGTAAATGTGCCTAGGAGCGGAGTGAAGGAAAGCTTAGTTGTAAAAAACAAAAATGAAAAAGATTTTCTTTTCTCTATATAAGCAGCATATTTCAAGTGTGAGAAGAATGAAGAAAGTTTTTTTTTTTTTTTTTTAAACAATGAATAATATGTATATATGTATCTAACCTGTTGCTGTTGTTCGATTACAATATCGTGCTTCATGATTACTTAAAACAAAATCAGGCATTTCTAGATCTTCATTAACTCGAATAGCACTTATATTTTGAGCTTCATCCCAAAAAAAAGCTAAATCATTTGTGTCGAAACCGTCTAATTAAAGACAAAAAATATAAATAAATATATAATTAAATATGCATTATATAAATGAATATTTTTCTTTTCTATTTTTTTATTAATTCAAAGACCTTGCAGACATAAATCCTTCTTAGTTTTTACAAAGAGAAAGAAGAGAAGTTGAGACACCCTTTTTTAGAAAGATTTAACATACAACTGCCAATGTTGACAACACATGTTTGATTATCAAGTGGGAACTTCTGCAATTTCATTTGACAATCAAGCTTAAGTAAAAGTCTAAAAATATAATAAATGAAAATATTCAATATATAATTAAATAAAAAAAAAATAAAACCTTTGACTATAAAGTACTTTTCCATCGAGATGAATACGAATTAATCGATTGGGTACTGTTATATCACTACGTTTACCTTCTTTAGCATTACGAAAAAATGAATCAGGTACCCATATACGATCAATAAGTGAATAATGCAATGTGATTTGTGGTGATTTTTTTGCCCAATCTGTTCCAGAATAATTCAATCTTGGATCATACCATGATTGACGAAAAATCAAATCTGTATTATAATCCTAATCAAAAATAAAACATATATTATGAATATCATTTGAATAAAATAAATTCTACTTTCATCAATGAACATGTCTTACCATGTTAACTTCATTAATGGCTGATATCGTATTAATATGAATCGTCATTGTTACGTTGCATGGTTCTATAATCGAACAAAATAATAATAATAATCATAATAATAATAAAAAGAATGAAAGAAAAAAAAAAATCATTAATAATCTACTAACTGTGTTGATCAAAAAATGGTCGAATACGTCTATCATAATGACTTGAATTAATGAGTGTATCAAGAAATTCTTCAACTGTATTTATTGATGCATCATTGCGTAGTAAATTTGCACTAGAAATAAGTGTGAAGATTGTTGTTAAAATATGTAAATCGATACGTAGATACATAATTTGTTGTTGATCACGAAAAACGATGGATAATACGAGTTTGTTTTTGAATGTTTTTCAACAACGATGTATAGCATCGATTAATGTACGAAAAAGAACATAACAAGGCCGATAAAAACAAAAATTCTTAATCCACTAACATGATATAATAAACACATACGTCTTTTAATATAGAATTAGTAGTGATAGATGCTAGCGATATATGGATGCTAACAATGATGACATTTTGCACCAAAAAGGATAAATAAACACTTATCAATATAAAAATTAATTTATTATGCGAGATGTTTCGGTTTACTGCTTAGTATAAGGTGTCTTTAGTAAATGAATGCTCGTGTGCACAGAATATAAGTTTTATCTGACTAGTTGACTGACACTCCGTAGCAATGATGTGCGCGTGTATATTCTCGGTAAAGGGATGCAAAAATGCAGAGATTGGCGACAACAATAATGACGAGGACATAAAACCGACAAGAAGTAAAGACGAGCGATAGAGAAAAAAAGTGACAAAGAGAAAGATAGCGAGAAGGGAGGAGAGAAAGAAGGGAAAGGGAGGGAGAGAAAGAGAGCGCAAAAGAGAGATGCAAAGAAAAGAACCAGACGACGAAGAAATTATAGCTCGTCATGTCTTCGGACGGAAGTATTAATGCAAGAAGATTCTTCTTCAGTTTTTCTTTTTTCAAAAAGAAAAAAAAAAAAACAAAACAAAACAAAACTTAATTGAACGACAAATTAGCTTTTAAATCCAGATGTGATAAAGAAAAACATTATCATTTATGATATTAAAAAAAAACACATTTATCTTCTTACGATGCTTTTTTCTGTTTGCATTATATTTTCACACATAACCAAGATGGGTCATTGTCAATGTCAATTCATCATTAACAAAGATTCGAAAGCAAACATATAACTATCATCAACATAGACATCATTAGATTGAGTACCATCCGGTACTACGATCAAATAATCACAATTAGATATCCAACTAGGAAACTGTAAGGTTAATATAAGTCTCGAATTCTATATTGATCCCAGGTTTATTATAGCATATTTCCGGTGTTTCAATTAAGCAAGTCAATAAGAAGTTTAACATAAGCTGTTGGTTTGTCGATTGCTTTTTAATTTATCTCCTCTCTCATTCATAAAATAATAAGGATTCTAGAATTTTTTTTTTTTAATCACAAAAGTAATCAATTTAGTAACAATCTTCAACTTAATGCGCGATACATTTCCTCTATTTGCGTTCTAATTTTTTTTTTTTTTCTATCTTTCCAAATTGACTTTCCATCATTTATCATGATCATGTGAGGCAACACGATATTAGAATATATAGAAAGGTTTATAAGCTGTTTATAAGACTTTTAATAGTTTTAATTTACAATAGTCAATGAATGTTTACATCTATACAAACGAAGACATTGAATAAAGAATGTTTTTTTGCCTTTCTGTGCGATATGATGTCAAATAAACGTCCATATGTGGAATTCAGCATTTGTTATCAAGACGAAAAGTACTATAATAATGATTTCTATGGCAGAAAAAATAATAACAAGTGCTTCCCTATGGCGAGGTGTTCTTTTTATGCAATATAACGATAAATTCTTGTTGGATTAAGTTGCTTCTTGATGGTCAAGGACTAACTTCGTTCGTCTGCAGATATTGAGATCTTTTTCTTTTAATGGAAGAAAACATAACATAAGCCTATAAGACTTAGACATGAAACATGTTCCGAATGATGATAGCTATATAGTAGTTCATTAGTCGCTTTCAAACATTTCTGCACCATACACTTGTACTTCATAGAAACATAGTTTTTCTCTCCGAATGATTTTCTTTCTAAACTTCCGTCTTAGTTTTGCTTCTCTGTTGTTTACTGTTATTCGTCAATCAACTGATGTCGATACTAGACTAAATTAGAAAGAAAAATGTCGAAGAAAAAGGAGAAAAAGAAAAATGGAACTTCACTCTTTGAAAAATTTCCATTGAATATAATTAAGAAAAGAAAGCAGTCAAAGACCCACCCGATACGATCATTATTGATCACATTCTTCTTCTTTGTTAACTGTTCTTCACAAAACAATGGATATTGAAAGAAAAGTACATCAAGAATAATCACGATTATAATATTGGTTCGAATCATGAGTGACACTGACTAACATTTCAACATATAAGCATATATGAAGATAGACAATTATCACTATGCTATTGCTGTTGCTCTATTGTTGCCAACATCTTTTCTTTACTATATTTTTTTTTCTCGATTCTTTTCTTGTTTCTGTTCTTGTTTACCGAGGTATGCTTCTTATGTTGCAACTTTTGTGCTGCAGCTGTTCACAACATCACATACTCAATGAAGGGATTTTTAGACATTGCCTACTGATCGGAACCTTGCTTCGAGTCTCCTCCATTCTTCTTCTATTGTCGTTTTTCTCTTATTCTTTCTGTGCCTCTTTTTTTTCTCGTTTTTTTTTCAACTTTCTCTTTCGTCATGCTCGCTCGTCATGCTCAAAATCAATTTGCATCAACGCTATTCGATTCATAGCAAGCAACAAATATAGTAAATGATTACGTTGCTTTGTCGACATTTATTTACAGTGTTCACTTTTTTCTTCTTCTTTGCCTTTACAGTTTGGGATCGACGTCTTTCTGTATTAAATCGAGAAAGAACAAAGAACTATAGATTCAATGTGCACCCATTTTAATGAATACAGCGACAGCAGCGGCGACAAGAGGGTGTGAATGAATGTAATAATACCCGTAGAGATTGAGAGGCTCATAAAGACTATAATCATCAGTATGAGCATCTTTTTCTACTTTTTTTTTTTAGTCTGTTAAGGCAAATCTGTTTTGTGAGTCTATTCTCGCATGATAATTAGAAATAAGCTATACACGGCGTACTGATTCTTATTTATAATATCATTCCAAACGTCGATTGTTACTATTGTTATTATTATTGATGTTAACTGGGATGGATCAGTAACACAAGTGACAATTCCCTGAGTTCCTATTTATTTATCCGTCTCTCCATTAGACTCTCTAGTATTATAATTCAATCGTGTTCTTATTCGTTTGTCCTCAATATTGTTATAATCAATAGACAAGTTTCAAAGGCGTGTAGCCTCTCTGTCTCTTTCTGTTAATGGTTGTCTTTTGATAATTGTAGTATGTTTGTCTAACTTATCATGATTGCTGCAGTGCTTGGTTCTTATACTGATTAGCATAAGAATGTGTACACATACTGAGTAGCCGTAATTGATTCAATCATAATGCAGCGGAACACATGAATGTTAGCACTATGCCTATATGTGTATGTTGAATTTATCATTGAATTTGTTGTGTATCTCTCAGATCATAGTTTGGTTCTTTTTGTTTTGTTTTTGATGGAATGATGAATAGCAAAAAGAAAGAAAACAACAGACTCAACTCGGCAAAGAAATATAGATATGTTTGTGACTGACTTTAAAAATAATGGAAAGAGAAGAGGGATTACTATGGTCTGTTAACGCTTTTGTGAGCACATTGAACGAGAACACACAGCGACTTCAACGAACTGTAAGTATTATAGTGATGACTTTTCTTTTTGTGAGAATGACGATATTATCTTAACATACAATTGCATGCATGCTAAACGACTAGATCAAGCAATTTTTATTTAATTGCTATATTGAATAATGAAGAAGAATTTGTTCCCACTGTTACGTTTCATGCTAAACTATCTTGTATTCTTTTTTAATAATGATCTTAGAAGAATCAAGGTAAGGAAATTAATAAGCTATGAGTTCAAGGGTATTGAACATCCGGATTGCATGTATTACAAGCTTCAAGCAATGGTTCTGTCAATGAACATTTTGTCTCTATATTTTTTTGTCTAATAATGATAATAATAATTATTATTACTATTGCTACTTCTATTTTAGTCAAACATTTCATTCACTATTTCAACCATTGCTAACAACCGATAGACTAAGTAGTCAACATGTATCTTATATAATTTGACAAAAAATATTCCTATTTCATTACAGGTTTAGATGTTAATAATAATAAATCTGTAGAGGAAGAAGGAAATAAATGAAGTAAAATTACATATTTCTATTTTTAACGAAAAAAAAAAAAAGAAAAGAAGAACATGCAAGTTTATATTTTTGTCATTCCAAGTTAGTTTTTCTATTGTTCTTTAGTTTTATTTTATATCGTGTTTGTTATCATAAGATTGAAATATGGTTCACAGCAATATCATTATCAACAACACGAACATCTCATTAGTTTTCATGCGAATGCTATTCATAAATTTTTTTTTTTTTTCTATATTAGTTTAATAAACTTTGAAAGTGTGCAGAACAGAAAAGTGACAGAATGAATTGAAAAAAAAAATCTATTAGAAAATTAATCAAAATTCTTAACATACCAGTTACCAGCTGATGAACGTCCTGTATCAATCATTTTTTGCCACAATCGATGATTTGGATGACCATCTTGCAAATCAATCATTTCTGTTGTCATGGTTGTTGTGGTGACTGTTTGTAAAGCAAAAGAGAAGATTTGATTGTAGATCCAAATAAAATGAAGTAACATTAACAGTATGAGATGCATGGCACATTACGACATAAATCAAGACTGACTATGCGTCAGCCCGGAGATGAGTCATTCATCCGTATCATTGACTTTGGTCGTCCATCTGACTATAATTTATATAAATTTAAATGTATATATACGTGTATGTTTATGTGCAATAGCGGAAGCGAAATAGGTGTCGATAGAAAAAAATGAGAAAAAAAAAAGATGAAAAAGAAAAAGAAAAGAACAGACGTGTTGTCGCAACAATATATCACGCACTACGTAGCAGATTTGCTATTTTATATTTTCATTTTTGTTGATTTCCACATTGCTCTGTCTCTGTCTCTCTTTGTCTCTCTCTCTTTCTCCTCCCTTTTTTTTTCTCATTTTTTTTCTTTGCATGTGTCACGAGTCATATAGCAAGAAGAAAAGATTGTCTTTTTTCTTTTTCTACAAAATGGGAATAATGATAATGGGTAGATAGTGATGATGTTGATGGTGATGATGATGATGACGAAAGTGGTAATTCATCTTCCTTTCTCATCCTATCTTTTGTGTCGCCAGATTTTGTCTTTTCCTGCTTATATAGTTTTCTTTGAGGGTTACCGCGTCGAAGCGTTGATGCGTATTCTTTTGCCATAGATTAATAATTCACTAAAAAATTCACCGAACATTTTTTTTTATCTCAACGTTACTATTAAAAATAGATGCATTGTTACCATCTTTCTCGATTGAATTGATATTTTTACCTAGAAGACATATGAACCAAAGGAAAAGAACCCAAGAAAAAACTTTATAGCTACATAACATGTGTTCAATTTTTTACATTTGAATGCTTGTCAATTAGTTTTTCTTGTTGCTTTTTATTTTGAAAATATTCAATCGATCTTTATACAACGAATTGTTACTTATGTTTGAAAAATATACAAATATGATGAAAAGAATATCATTATACAAGTAGTGGTTGAAAAAAATCTATTAAAGTAATGACAAACGAAGCAAACGAATGAGAATAGGAAAAAGATTTTCCTTGAAAACGGATATAAATAACATAATCTTAGTCTTTTAATGATAAGAAATATGCAAAATCTTTCAAGTAGATGTTTCTTAGAGAACAAAACGGATGTCTATCTATTCTAAAAGCAATCCATAAAATAAAGCGATTTTTTTTTCTTGGTTCATTAATCAATAAAAAAAAGAAAAATGGGATAAATCATAACATATATATGAATTCCATCGGATGATAAATCCTGTTGAATGATTTCAAATTAACTAATGATTACATATTTTGCTTACAATTTTCTTTTTCTTTTTTTTTTTAAATGATTATTTGACTGTATGTTGTTGAAAAAATCAATAGATAAATTGTGACATAAGTTTCTTGTCTCTATGAGGAGATAATTATATTAAGTAGAACAAATAAAAATCAATAAGGATTTAGATGATGAACATACCAAATCAATGACATTTATTTAAATAGAAAATGACAGATAATGTCTATTTAATAAGATATTTTACATTTTCTCATACTATACAGATAACATATATGCATTTAAAAATCATTGTTAAGAGGTGAAAAAAATAATTAGGAAAAACATAGGAATTATAACGATCTAATTTTGAGTATTTTGTTATTCTAGTAACGAACGGATGAAAATAGTTCATTGACGATAGATCACGAAAGAGTGATTATACAACATACGCATAAAATTTCATATAAGCTTATAATAAAATATAAATGGAGTTATAACTGATAAGTTGAATACATGTCTATGGCCTCGATCAATACATCTTATATCTCATCTAGGAAGCAATGTGTCATTAGGCGTGAATAAAGAGAAAAGAAATCTTTTTTTCCATGCCCGCCTTACGCCTGTAAGCATCAAATTTTGATGGCATAGTCAATCGTTTGTTCCGTTTCTGATAATGTCTACTGAATCGAGCGGAAATCAACAGTCGCTCACAGAGATTCACAATCAATATTGGGTAGAAAAAGAAAGTCTTGTATTGTAACAATTCAAGTAAGGAAAAAAAAAAAAAGAAGAAAACTCATGAAAAATTTGTTCATAAATCAATTATTGAAAATTGAACTATTTTCTATTTCATAACTAATATGTTATATTCAAAATTCAACAATTATTTTATCACAATTGTTAAAATAATTATTGAATAATTTATTGAACGATGAATCTTAGTGTTCTGTTAGAAGATCTCTAGAGAATTCTCTATTATCTGATTTGGATGAACAATTGAAATATGGTTGTATACATGAAACATTTTGTAATAGAAAATAAATTTCTTGCATTTTGATTCTATAAATAAAAAATTTTTTTTTTTTTAGCATATCTATATAATTAACAGTTGCCGAGATTTCTGTTAGATTAATAGCATTAGTTTAATGAATGAGTTGACCTTCAGCAATGGTAACAAATACTTATAATATAGGATCGTCTAGTTTTGTCATTCTATAAATATAAAATATCAGGATAGATGATGAGTATATTTTTAATGGTCTTGGAAATAGTAATAATAACAATCTTGTCTACTCTCATTATATGAAGAAAAAAAAAACAAGAAACTATTCATGTTTACTATCTAGAAAGTCAATTCTAAATAATATCAAATATGTTGACATTTAATTATTTCGTATTGTAGAGTTTAAGAGACTTCATTGAGATTTATATAGTACATTTAAATAAATCATTTCCTGTACTTAGTGTGATATTTTACTTAAATATTACTATGAAAAACTTTTTTATTCTATCTTTCTTTAAAATAAATGAAATTGTTTTATATATGAGTCAATTTATCAACATAAAATTTCATATTTTTATTTAAAAATACTCATATTATGTCAATAATTAATCGAAATATATTGAAAATAAATTTCTTTAAAATGAATGAAAGCAATTTATTCATTATTATTATATTGAAGAACTAAGCATAGACAATAACAAAAAGAAAAAAAGAAAGAAACCAGTGAGACTGAAGCATAGCCAACCGAAGAAAAATGAATTTTTTTATCATAAAAAAAAAAAGCACATTGAAGCACATAGAGAGCAACTTTAATTTATTTATTTCAACGGACACTATATTTGATAAAATACTCGGAAGTTAAAAAAAATGAATTGATCAGCATGCTACATAATATGTCTATCACAGTTTTATTTGTTTTGTTGTTGTTCTTCTTCAGGGATGCTATCAATAGAATTTGTTGCAATATCAGTATTTGTTGAAAGTTCAACTGTTTCACCGTCATTATGTGTAAGTGCATGAGGAGATTGTTTATTAATTTGCATACGATAAGCATATGTATCTTCAGTAGATTCAATAAGACCGGAATTTAAGTCAAATGATCGACCTTTCATAGTTAATGATGATGCTGTTGGAGATGGACTCCACCATGACATGATACCTAAATGAACAAAAAAAAAAAACAATTGAGATATCAAAATATAATTTTATATAATTTTACTTGAAATAACTGGTAATTGTCTTAATAGACCTTCTTGTGCAAGTATTTGTTGATTTTCATTTTTTAAATCTTTTTGAACTTTTTCTATACCTACTTTGATTTTTTCAGCCATATCTTCAACATATTTTAATGCTGTTTCTGTATCTTTACCAAAATCAGCTATTTTTTGTAATAATACATCAAGATCATCACATTTTCTAATCATTCCTAAACGTAAATAAAACATTGAATCATGTTCATTTATTCCACCACCTAATGAAAATGCTGAATCATTTGCTTGTAATTTTCTTGCTAATTCAGCTTGAATTGTATTTATATCATATGATGATATATCAGATTGTTCATTTATATTAATATGACTTGGTATATAACGAACAGCTCCAATACCAGCCCAATTAGGCATTGAAATAGAAACAAGATTTTCATATCCACTTACAGTTGATGAAAGACGTGCACGTGCAGTCATTGTTGCAACAAGAATATCACTGTAACGTTGTATATCCTCACTAAAACTTTGTATTTCAGTTTCATCAATAACATCAAGTAAATGTTCTAATGGAGCAAATCGAATAGCATGAGCTGGTGTTCGATTTGAATTATTATCATCAGATTTTAACATTTGAAAATGAATACCTTTAAGTAATTCTAAATTCATTTTTGGATATTGTTGAGAAAGTTTATCAAATAACCAAAGATTAAGAAGTTCAATATAATTATATAAATCATCCAAATTGTCAATCTAAATGGAATATTATGTTTCATAGAATAAAATCCATAACGTCGAGTCGATAGACTTAATTCTATTGAAAAAAAAAAATTAATCATTTTTCAATGAATCGTTGATAATTCAAACTATCGATATTACATAGAGCTATATGTTAATTGTCGGAAAAGAATAAATATTTTTCTATCTATTTATGTATGATTAATTGAAAAATAATTAGTTAATGGAGAATAAAAAACATGACAATATTATCATAGTCAATTTTCATTGAATATTATTTTGACTTTTTTTTCTGATTGTTTATGGAGTTTTTGTTTTTCTATTTCTATTATTTGTAAGCGCAAAATTACACTTGATTTCAGGAATGACTCAATTTTATGATCAAGAAGATCTTTACTCAAAATAGAATATATTTTTGTTTGATTGTTTACGTCTTGATACATCGACTCATGTTTCTGTTTACACAAAAATTCACATTTATTTTCTTTTTCATTTTTTAGCGATAAAAATAAAAAGTGTTCAAAACCGTTATTTAATTCTATGTTTATAGTATGTTAAAGAATTGACCAAACTATGAAAAAAAACAATACATTACTCGGCAGAAATAAGTAAATAAAATATTTTCTGCAGCTCAATTAGAAACAAGAAATAAGCGTTTTTAAAAATTTTCCATTTTTGTAGCTAATAATAAAAAAGCAAATAAAACTCGAATTGTTGGGAGAAAAACCTGACTCGATGTTCCATGACAATAAGAATCGAACAGTATATGTTCTATTCTGAATGAAGATCCTCTTGAAGATGAAATTTAGCCTTTTCTAAAATCGATTGCAATTCTACATTTGCCAACGACATCAATAAAAAAAAAAAAGGATTATTTTTCAATAAGCCATATATCAGTCGATAGGAAAATGTTTGTTCTATTTCGAAAACTAAATTTTCAATCTATATAATGTCAAAAACTTGAATTATCAACAACCTGTCGACAAAAAAATTGTTTTTTTTTTCAACAGAATACCGTCTATAGAGATGTGCACGGGACCGAAAAACACTTTCTGGTCCTGGTCAAACATTGACCTGCTATTTCATCAACTGCATTCTTAAATTATTCTGTAACAATGCATTATGTGGAGAAATTTTTGCTCCTCCTGCCTGTATGTTTTAAAATATTTTACAGATTCTCGTTATGAAATAATTTAGCAAGTATAATGACCGGGACCAAACTACTCCCGGTCCCGGTCGCCTCTGACACCATTTTCACCGGCTATGATAAGCACAAAGCGTTCGCGTTAGCCTTATATTGTAGAGAAAAGATTTCTCTACAAAACGTAGTTTTCGAAACTTTATTATGCTTCACGGCTATAGAGAGATTTTCAATTCTAACACCGGGACCAGAATTAGTCATGCACATGTCTAACCGTCTAGCAACTTAAAGTCATAAGGTTTAACATGAATTTTAATTTTAATTTTGCTAGCAAATAAAAACTACGAGTATAGAGTTGAAACTGAGAATTGAAATATACATACTTCTGGTACATCACTAGTTTCAAAACGAAAAAGAACCACAGTTTTTGGTAATGGATCATCCGGTGCATCACCTGAACAAATTCGTTTATAAGTTAAAATTTTTTGATTATCATCATCAATATCAATAAGTAGTTTTAATGTTTTAATATGTTTTAAATTTTTTACTAATAAATTTGTTAAATCTGATGAATGTTTCATATGATAAAGAACATGAGTTTTTGAACATCGTTGACTAATAGACCATATACTTAAAAAACTAATTGATGGACTATGTAAAATAATATCATCAAATGAATGAGATATTAATGTATTATTATAATTATTATTTGTTGTTGTTGTTGTCGATGATGATGATATATTTGTAGTTGTTGTTGATTTTGGTAATACGTTATCATTATTTAATCGTTCATCTTGTATAGTATTAGATTCTGTTGGTTTATCTTGTTTTATGTCGAGTGTTGGTCGAAAAAAAAATGTTAGATAAGGTAAATTTTGAATACCTAATAATTTAACAATATCAATTGTTAAACTATCACAACAAATATTAACATTTTCTTTTATTGTTGATAACAATGCTAATGAACCTAATAAATCACCTATACCATGAAGCCAAAGATTATATTGATTACAAAGTTGTTTTATTTTTGTTAATTCATCACAATGACCCAATAGATTAGTACCTAAAGAAAATTTTAAAAGTTCTCAAACGATCATTCTCTCTTTTTTTTTTTTTTTTAAATATCTTTACCTGCACTTGCAATGACCATAAATGGATACGAATTAATATCATTTAAATCACGTTTTATTAATTCTTCAAGTTGATTAATATCAATCATATCTTCATGTGTCATATCATTTTGTATATGTTCAAATTTAATATTTGATATTGAAGATAATAAATCATTTTTTACATTAATATCAAAATCAGTTGATACATAGATAATAGCTTTTTTTAATAATAAACTATTATCATTATTTATTTGTTTAAGTGCATAACGTATTATGCGTAGAAATGTTTCAGAATAAAATGATGAATAAAGTAATGTATCACAATTAATATGAAATAAATTTCGACACCATTCAATGATTTCATTTTGATATTTTTGTAATACAGATGCTTTAATATTAAATGGTAGCGTATCAAAAAATGCAGATATCTATAGATTAAAAATAAAATAAAATTTAAGAAATATTATTTGATTTGATTATGTTTTTTTTTTTTTTTTTTTCTTTCAACTCACCATAGCAACATCACCAACACATTGTAAATATTTGTTCCATACAACTTGAACACATTCGCGAGCTTCTTCATCTTCTTGTAAAAATGATAAACAATATGATATAAAATCATTTTTAATTCGACTATTTAATTCAGCTATTTCATTTGAATGATCATCTATTTCATCGTCAATATCATCATTTGCATTATTTGTTGTTGATAAATTTTTTGTATTTAATATTTTTAATGGTGTAAATGAATCATTTATTCCATTTGATTTTTGTTCTGTCTTTTCTTCCATGTTGTTTTAATTTAGAATGTAACCATAAAATATGTATTAAATATTATATTTATCGTCGATTGATCAAATAAACAATCTAGAATGACAGTAGAAATTGTAATAAATAACGCATATCCTTTGCTATTTTATTTTATGTAAGGTGTCTACAAAAAAAATTGTACATATATATTCTTATTCGAACGTCACACTTGCTTTTTAAATACAATATTTTAATACAAATATAACCAATGCCAATAATATAGATTACATAATAATGGCTCGATCTCGTTTTCTTTTCGTTTTTTTCTTCTTCTTTTTGGTAGGTAAAAAAAAGTGAGGACGTGGCAGTGGAGAGAAAAAAAAAGGAAAAAACGCATGGTTTGTTTGCCTTTCTTTTTCATGATCAGAAGAATAAAAATAAAATAAAAATAAAATTTGAGTCGGATATATCTTACATCAATGGAACAATCTTAATGTCAATTTCATATAGTAGAATAAAATTTGTTTAATGTACTGTTTCCAAGCACATACTCATACATATTATGGAAACTACGTTAAAAATATGTAACATTATTAATTTTCTTAATTAAAAAAACATGAAAGAAAATGATTGTAATTAAATTAACAGAAAGAATGCATATTGCTTTATTTATTATTCTTCTTTTTATTGAGTCATTTTTGAAATTAAACAAAAATAAAATGTTTATTATATGTTTGAATATGTTGAATAATATAACTTTTATTTATGTCAAATTAAAAGCAAGATTGTCAATAAGAAATACTTTTTTGAAGTAAAATTTTCTTTCAACTAGTTCGATATATTTTTCATATTTATATGAAGCAAACGATGTTCCTTCATCAAGATAATAAAATTGTCAATATCGATTTGTTATTATTATTAGAAAAACAATTAAGAATATATGAAAAATCTTATTTAATATTCACGATCATATACAAGACAGAGATTTGGCGGTAGATCTCTGAATTTACTGAGTATAAAATGAAGTCTAAATAATTCTCAAATTAATTCCATTGATCTATTTAGGTCTCAATTAACAAAATGATCACTAATCAGGAAAATAGTAAAAAAAGAGTATGCGCATATTTAATGATTAACTTATATCGTAGAAAAACAAAAGTGGAAGCAAATCAAGAAGGAAAAACTTGAAGTACACTCATTAGTAGGTCTTAAGAGACAGAAGTATTCATTGATGTTCATAAAATCAGTCATTACAATTGTGAAATTCTAAAAAGCGCCGGAAGCATAATTTGATGACTTAGCAGATGAACAATTCATCGGAAAAGAAATAAATAGAATTATTGACTAGTGATTAAAAATAAGTGTCGAAGAAGAATCGAGAAAAAAGAATGAACATGTGATACAATTCATGCATAAGAATGTGCAGTATTTAAAATTCTCGTATGTTGACATGATAGGTATATCAAATAAGAAATTGGTTCTGTACTTGCAATTTTTGTAAAAGTAAATATATTCCATCTTTACCATTCATGTTTATTGCAAGGTCGAACCATGATTATTCATCAGAATTAAAAATACTTAGAAGTTTTGTTTTATTTAATTTTATAATACTAATAAAAGTTTTCATGTTCTATAGATACAACTGTCAAATCGTTCTCTTCGTCGTCAAGCTGCAATCAGAACGATACCAATCACTTTCCTGAAGTCATACTCTATAGTAAGAGCTTCAGCAGATGTCACTAAGTATTATAATTTATGTTATAGAAATATACCAATGTGATTCAAATCGTTAAAAAACCTGTCTATCAGCTAACCGACAGTAAATTGTTAGTACAACTGACGAGTTCACTATCGATTTTTCACTATTATACGTGTTGGAAATGTGAAATCGATCATCATTAAATGGAATTAGACGAAATCATGTTCATATTCATATTCTTAAATCAAATTTTGCAAATATTAGTAAAGTTGAAATTAACAAAACAAATTTACCATCGAAAATGGCATTTGCTAATATGACATAAGGTTTAAAAATGATAAGAGTTATTCTTTTATGTTTACTGCATAACTTATTAAAATCGTTTTTAAGTTCATTGGTATTATTTTGTTTCAATCAACATTGTTTTGTTGGTAGTATAGAAAATAATATTGAAGATTTTGATGATGAATTCTTTACGAAAACTTATTTGTATTTATTTTTAAGAAATTTATTTTAAAAATTTTGATTTATAAATTTATAAAGACTTTTATGTAAATCTAAGAACTGATTTCTTCAAATCAGAAATATATATGTTGTTTGTTTGTAGTACTCAATGTTTAAAACGAAATAATAACAGTATCACCAACAGGTGAAGATCAAATAAGATCAATTTCTCATGTTATTAAAATCAACAATTTAATTTCAATGAATAAGTTCGATTAATCTACAATTTAAAAAAAATTGAATAAATGAATAACTCCAATTAGTTTTTCATAATAGCATCCCAAAAGAGTCCCTTGAAACCTTACCAAAGAATCATGACATGGATTCATTGGAGATTTAATGGATGTCATTCCTCACTGATCGACATTGTTTCAGTTAACTTATTTCATTCAAGATGAAATCAGTCTGACAACAAAGTTCTCCTCGTATGTTACACAACAACTGTATTTTATTGCCATTTTGCAGTCATTCTTGACTTGGATCCACTGAAGTCAAGAGTCGTAATTAAAAAAGTTTTTCTTTTTTTTATTACTATACATGTGAAACACGAATATGCATAGCAATATAGAGTTATTTTCTAAATGATCACTCTTCGAAAACTGAACAAAAATTAGTGCAGCATGTAGAGCTCGTTGAGTTCTACTTAGATCCATCAAAATGAAAGTTGAATCTAGTGGTGCAGCGATGTGTGATAGGAAATACTCGAATTCTGACCTAAAATATTTTACATGATAAAGTCACCAGTCTGATCGAGCTTCTATCGGTTCATATCAGATACCATGATAATTTCATAAGATCAAGTTAAATCTTCTACGAATACTCTCAAAATATCATATGACAGCATGAACTTTGAATCCGTAGTGTTAGAAAACTCATCAGATACTGCTGTCTCGACACTATTCGAAACCAGGCAGACTAAAGTTAAATTCTTCGAAGTTTCCTGTGATAAGCTTCATAGTGTTATTGCCCATACAAGAGCATATGTCTGGATAATCGATATCAAAGTTTATAATTGATGCTTTAAAGGTACTCAATATTATCTTTTCAACAAGTTCAGAGTCAACTGGTTGAACAGCCATTACATAGAACAAATTATATCGAAAAAATGATTTTTACGATCATTGGTTATTGATAAAAACGCGGCTTTAAGACGCGCATTAAATCTATTTGTCATTGAACATGAATATAACATATGGCCATATCCTATTTTATCATTAAAACTAATTAAGGCACGTAGAGCTGTGCTTTTAGCGACACATATCACAAGTTAAAGATTCCGGTATTTATGCCTTTTTTCTTGCAGCTTTTTTCTAGATTCGCTTAATGATAGTATCATAGAAAGCCTGAGAAACTCTTAGAACATCTTCGCAAAATATTTCGAAGTTCAAAAGTGTTCTATTAATTTATGAAGTAGATACCTTTACTGATATCCCTCTATAGTTAACTCCGAAACAGTTTTTTTTTCGGCGAAAAAAAAAACACATTTCAAATGGTTGCGATTTTAATCAATATTTTCCTTAAGTTTTCGAAAAATTTTGTAATTAAAGGAAAAGAATCTTTCAGAAGTAAAGCTTTTGATTGAGAAAACTAAGTTGAACAACAATAAAAGAGAGCAAACAGAGACGTAAGAAAGATGTTCTAGAGTATTACAAAGAAAAAAGTTCATGCCTGTGATTTTCTCTTAATAATCCATATTATTATAGTGCAGAGCTCGTTGTATATAAAACTGATTAGATTAATAGATTCTTCATTTAGTTAAATTTCAAACTATTACGGAAGCTTGCCACAGGCGTTTTTATACAAGGTTAACATTTACTTTAAATACAATTGAAAAAAAAGCAAACTTTTGTTACTCTCTGTAGAGGCTTTGGTCCTCTTATCGATAAAACACTTAACCTTAAAACTTGTCGGTAATTGGAACATGATCGATTGGTTAAATGTAAATGTCGAACTCACTCTTATTATGTTAAGAATTTCTTTTTAATGATTCGTTTTGTGTTATTTCATTTTTGCTTTTTACGGTCAGAGTTGAGATTTTTAACAAAAAACTTCTTTTTTTTTTATCATGAATTTCTCGACTAATATTCCAATCTACTACTTTTCGTGTCGACCAAATTTCTTGAACACTTTTGTTTAAGATTAAACAAAAATTGTTTAGTATATGTATTTAGATGCTGAATGAGAAAGTGCGTATTTCTTCGTTCGATGGAGAATAATAAAGTGCAAGACTAATCACTGACGTTGAATTATTTTTTAGTTTACTCTTTTGTTTTTTTTTAATGTGTCATTGAAAAGATAATATGATCAAAAGATAAAAACATCGTAATCATACACAGCAAGACGAGACGAGACGAAAAAAGAACGAAAAACTTTACCCATGTTACCTTCTATTTCAAATAGACGTGAGATTTTCTGTCTGACAACGAAAAGAAGTTATTAATACGCAGTAGTATTGATAAGCTTTTCTTCATCTTACTACTTTTCGCCAAAATTTGAAGTCGAAAACTGCGAATCAGTTTAGAATAATTCTCTCATGAGAAAGAGAGAAAATACATTGAATGAATCAGTCATTTGCATAATAGAAACACACGTTTATATGCAGAAAACAATTTTTCTAAATTTGCGAAAACAGATCTACATTGCTGATTCTTTTAGAGAACACATTATCAAAATTAGAACTAAACTGTATCTAAGACCGTTATAATTTATCTATGTTGAATGATATTGGAATGACATTCTTCATTTTCAATAATTTTTGGCATCACGAAAATAGTACTAATAAAGCCAAGAGTTTTTACAATTTTGACATCTTGTATTCTCTAGTGTTTGAAAAACTTTACACAACTAAATAGGATAGAAGTTTAATGATATGATAAACATTTTTTAAAACTTTACTCTTGAGAAGTATGTGATGATATATATTTGAATTAGTTAAATATGAATACGTTAGTGTGAAAGAAAATATCTCATACTTTGATGTAATGTTGATAAAAAAGCTTTATCTTTATTAAAAACTATTTTATCAGTCTATGTAACTGTAACATAGCATTGATTGATAGAATCATCAATAAACCAGAGTTTACCAATGATATTAGCGAAACCACCGTAAATCAATAGTATCTTTTAAAAATTTATGACATAGAATGACTTTTTTAAAAAAATTTCCAGACATTAATTTCGAACATTATTCTTATATAAATAGTCTTTCGGTCCGAAAAAATACATGATTTGAGAATAGTTCAAATAATCATTGGTACCAGTAATAACCTTAATATCGTGTACGTATACTATATCTTACAGCAATAGTAGATTCATTCTCATCAACCTACCTACATATTCAATATTCAACTATAGGTAAAGTATGCGAAATAAGAGCTCGAACAAATAGAAACTTGAATGAATTCGTTAAATCTTCTTATAAAAGTTTATGATAATAAAAAAGGCTGAGATTTGAAACCAGACAACACCGTATGAGAGATGCAAACTGACTAGATAAAACATAGTTTTCGTCAGTTGATTGTGCTGAATTTTTGCTTGTATTCGACAGTTTTCTTTGTCAAAAATTCCTTTTATTGCATGTTACTTGCAGAACAACACTTTAATTGTAATAAAAGTGCCTTGAAACCATATTTGGATGCGATCATACCAACGTACTAATGAACAAAGACAAATCACAAGAGAGGAGGAATACTACAAAAGCACAGTTATTTTTATTTTCCTCAATTTCTTTTCATAATGCTTTCACATTGGTCTCACATTCAGCCTCAAATTTATGAACCAGATACTTTCCTTTTGTTTTTTGCTATAGTATGCTCATCTGTATTAGTATCTATCTTGATAACTCAAGAATACTGCGATATTTGGTGACGATGATTATTTCGAGCTCTCATTCATACTTTAGCATATCAAGTTTTTATGGATAAATATTGGAAGCATAGGTTCTTCACTACTTATGGGAAGAAACTAAGTAGTTTGTGTTCACTTGGTTTTATCGAATGTTGAACAGCTTAACCTATCAAATAATCCTACTGAACGTAATAAGTTTAAAATATAGGTATTATTAATGAAATGATTAAATATAATATTAATTAGTAGCAAATAAAGTTTTCTGTATTAATTTCAAAATTAAAAAGATGTATTGAATTTATGTTTGTATTTTTTACTCCGAAATACGGTTGTGAAAGAGTAAATAGTACAATGATGATGTCAAGAAATGTTTCGAGTCCTTATACATTCAGAAAAACATCGATACATTGATTCATCTAAAACAACTATGTAAATCATTAGAGCTTAAAACAATAACTTAGAGATCGTCTTTGATAATTAACGTTGTCAATGTCCGTTCAGCATGACGACAAACTGAATACAATCTCTGTTTGTGTATAAGTACGAATCACTAATCTCAAGATATGATAAATTTCAGAGGTGTTGTATCCGTTTGCTGAGCTCATAATTAGCTATCTTGAATTCCTTTCAAAAATTACACAGTTGAAAATGCTACTGTTGCATTATAGAAATCCATGCAAAGCATTTTCTTCCGGATTCTCAATGTATTTCTATCATGTAAAAACCATATAATTCAGCACTACAAATTACATTCTCTTAAGTATGTTTCTACAACCAACTTCTTGATTCTCTATTTTCCTAAATAATTTGTCGCATAAATTGAGCACGGGCCATTTGTTCTTTCTTTTCTTGAAATAATATATGGGGAAAAAATTCTCAGCGTTTTTCAAAGCAATATATCTTTGCAGTCAGTTAGTAATTTCAACAAATAAATAGTCATTCTAAAGAGTATTTAAAAGTATACTTATTGTGCAAAAATAAAGGTTCTAGCTTAATGTTAATATAGGAATTTTCCCTATTTCTATGTTGAAAAATTTCTACTTACTCTGTTGAAGTTTTCCTAATATCATCTTATTCTCGATATTAGATTTCTCCTTCTACTTCTTTATTTTCTGCTTGGATTTATCCAACATGCTTGTTACATATAGATCGATATCATCATCTATGTAGTCATATCTATTTCTCATTTTCTCTTCTCGTTCTTTGTTTGTTTCCAAGTGTTTTCTGATAAACATCGTGTCAAGTGTGTACGAAATAAATCGAACTTACTTTATAAGCACATAAAAACAGAACTTATAGATTTACACTTCAGAAATAAGAGAGATATAAATGTGAGAATATTATTAAACGATTTTTTTTTATACATATAGAATACGCAACAAAAACATAAAAATGCAAATTCTGAACGCGAGTTAACTCTATTGATGAGCTTGACGAAAAGTGTTCGTGAGATAGTGATACACGCTTTATTTAGCTTCTTCACACACAGAATATATGCTTACATATAAGAAAAAATAAATCTGTTTCATGTTCTTATTATTCAACGTTAAAAAATTGTTTTTTGAGAACCAAAATACATGTAACAAAGTTCCTTTATTAACTCTCTCTTACTTCTTGAGCTAAAACCTTTATTTTCGCACAATAAATACACTTTTAAATACCCTTTAAAATGTTGATTTTTGTTGTTGAAATTGCCCCAGTAGTTGCAAAGATATGTCAATAGAAAAATTGCTGAAAATTTTTTACACACATCTTATCTTCATACACTCTCTTCTGTCAAAAGATATTACTCAATTCAACTCAACTAATTTCGTCATTCTATACGTCATTGGACGAAAGCACAACAAGTCAGGAATGATTCATTGATTTCTTATGTTTATTCATGCACAAGTCATTCTTTATAATAGCGAACGAAGTAACGCCAACAACACAACTATTTTCATATTTATACTTGGCTTGCATTTACAATTCATATCGAAGCAATGAACGATGAATGGAGTCGATGTCCAATTTGTTTCGAAGATTACTCATTAATACATAGACCAACAACATTTGTTTGCGGTCATTCAACATGTATTGATCATACTATAGGCTCCCAATGCATACACTACTGTATATAAAAAATAATTTTCTTAGACTTATATATAGATTGTCTATTTTAAGGTCCTATTTGCCGGCATCCATTGAGGAAAGAAGATGAACGTCATGTATCGTACAATCTGGAAGAGGCTTCACGTTTATTTCAATTAATTAAAAATACCATTGATTGGTCAACTATTAAACTTCCATCACCGACAGTAATTAATCATGAGGAAAACAATGCTTCAGCAGTGACAAAACGTGATGAAATCTATGCTCGTCAATTACAAGCTGAACTTAATCGTGAAACGGCCAATGAATCTTCACGAAAAGCGCAAGTTTCAACAAGAAATCAGGCATTACCAATCGAAGAAATTCAAACAAATTTAACAGTGTTAGAAAGAAATCAAGTTAGAGGTCATCAAAAAAGATGTGGCCATCGATGTGACCTTGTTTCCACTAGACAATGTTGTTTATGTTCTGGTAAGATTCCTGTTAGGAAAAACTTTCCTATATGTTCATTAATTTGCTTTTATTTGAAATACATAATTTATAGACAGACGACCACATAATCAAGGTAATATGTATGCAGCATATGTTGATGGCCGAGGAATGATAAATCGAGTAACACGTGATGAATATTATTGTACGACTTGCAAAAGACGATAATATCGGCGATCTATTGAGATATTACAATCAGTTGAGAAAAAAAAGTTTGAGAAATCTAGAACTTTAGTAAAACTAAGAATAGAAAGATGAGATGGTTTGTTTCATTTCATAATTAATAGTATTATAAATTGATAACAATATTAACTGTCTACGTATAATTATCATGTGTTTTATGTATTTTTATATCATATCCTCAAGAAATTTTTGAATAAATGCATATCATGAAATTGTTCAACTTTTTTGAACACCGTCAAATCATCTCATGACCTGAATCTATTTTCGATATTTTGCCATATCAAGAATTTTAGCAAATTCTATAAAATTAACAAACAATGGGAAATGTCAATAAAATCCGTAAATTATATTCTGGTTGAATAATTTTGACAACCATTGTATATTAAGAGTAATAATCGAAACTCATAATGTTTTCTCAAATACTGTCGTATGAATCTTTACCGTATGTACTTCATTTTAATATCAATTGGTCTTATCTGTCGATCTCACTGACAGGACAAACAATGGCTATAAGTAAATAGATTCTTGTCTCTATTGCCGTATGTGTTAACGACTTTAGTTCTTTCAAAATCTTTTGAATGTATTGAACACTTATCAAAATTATACACGGTTGAAATAATTCAAACAAGAACAATCCACCTATAAGACACTATCATATTACACAAAATAATCGATAAATGAAATATTTCCACTCTAGAATTCAACCAGCATCTCTTTTAATAATATAGGAATAATATTACTTATAAATTGCTCAGACACTTATGAAGAATCTAATAATGTTCAAAAGTAAGAGTGAAAAATTGTTTCATGCATTGCACACATGTAATCAATAGGAAGCACAAGGAGAAACAAAAACTAATCATAATCAAGACAATTATTGGCAATCACGAGCAATCAAAGTAATTTTGATAAAGAAAATTCATCTTTTTTCCTCTTAAAGAATTTGCTGGCGTCTGATTGAAAATCGCTCAGATATAACACATGCATGATATAATCAATGTAGTCAATAAGAAAAAAATACTCAATGAACTAAATAATCAATTCAATCTTTTTCGAAAGACAACAACTATAAATATTATACCATATTTATTTTGTATACCATTTTCTTTCTATATTATTTTGAGAAGCAACAAAAGAAAGAAGAAAACAGATTTATTACATTATTGATAACATATCTATCACTCTTTAAGATATTAATTGTCGAGTCCTTCACTTTACTCTCATCAAATTTGCTTTGTATATTGAATAGAGCTGAAAAAGCAATAAGAAGATCGATATAAATGATTGCAACAATTCAATATTAGTCATATTTGAGTAAATATTCTATCATAAACATGATTGTATTTTGCAGATCGATAATGTTTCATTCTACATTAGAACTATATATGCAACAAACACAATAAGTTGTAAACAACATTGATGTTAATGCCTAGAAAGTCTGATCGACAAAATCACTTCAAATAAATGATAATTAAAAAAATAAATAACTCGGGAAAAGCAAATTTTTTTTTTTTGTTTGTTTCTTAAAAATAGACAAAATATTAAATTAGAAATAAAGAATAAGAGAAGTATAAGAAGAGAAAAGAAAGAAAAATGACAAAAGAAAATAATCGCTTTTCTTTTGGATATGCAATCATGATGATGATTCTGTATGTAGATACAATAAGGTCGTTTATAGCTAGCATATCCTTATGTCTCTCTTAACTAAATTTTGTTCATTCTTTTTTTCTAAACATATTTTGTGTAGGATGCTGATCGATTTCCATCGTTGCCACCATATTGACCATAACCACTTCGATTGGCATTTTGATTTGTATATGATGCACGATAGGTTGTTGTATAAGCTCCTAAAATATATTATTTGTTGGATAAATATTTATATCAATCTGTGAAGAAACAAACCTGGATAATTGTAAGTTGTTGAACGATATTGTTGTGCTGGTTCGGTTTGACTCAGCTGTGGTGGAGGTGATTGTCGTTCATAAAGATTTGGATTTGATGCTGAGTAAGATTGAACCGTTTGAGGACGACGATTTGATAAATATTTCGAATAATCCATTGGCAAATCGGTTATTCTATCAACAATACGTACTTCACTATAAATTATACAAGAAATATTAAAATATAAAATTTTAATTGATTTCTTTTACCCCATAGTACTTGTAGCATTATGCGATTGAGGATCAGCACGAAAAACACCTTCATCAATGATAATTTGTTCATGATGAGCTTTTGGTTGTTCATATTCAATAATGACATTTTTTGGTGGTCGAATTCTATAATTTAATTATTTAAACAAAAAACAAAAATAAATGATGAAGTGTATTTATATCCTATCCGCTTACATATCTAGAGGTGGTGCTCGCTCGACAATAACCGGTCGTTCCTTGGTTTCTTGATAAGGTAACCATTTTTCATAAATCACTTGGCGTGGTTTCGGTGGTGGTGGTGGAAGCCGTTCGACAATAACTTGCCGAGGTTGAGCTGGGGGTGGTGGTAAAACTTTTTCAATAATTTGCGGTTGTTGCTGTACTGGTGGTGTTGGCGGACGTTCACCTAATATCGAAAACGAAATAAAATAAAACTAAACAAAAAAAAACAATAGATAGAACATACGAATAATAAGAGGAGGAGGCGTTGGTGGTGTTGGTGGACGTTGTCGAACAACCACTGGCGGTGGCGGAGGTAGTGCTGGTGCTTGACGTTCCTAAATTTATACAGATATTTAAAAAATTAAACTTGTATTAGTTAAGTATTTACTTTGATGATAATTGGTGCTGGTTCCGGACCTGGTGGTGGTTCCAAAAATCGTACGTTAACCTGTTGTTTATAATGAATATTTTGATCGGTTGGTTTTATGACGTGTAATGGTTCATTATCAGCTTGTATATTTAAATTTTCCAAGCGACCATCCGATGAAATAACTATATAAAATAGAAAAATTATTTAATATAAAAACAGAATAGATATGAATTTTTGTGTACCATCTTGGGTACGATATTGGGGATGTTGATACTGATGACTTGGACCAGCACGGGCAAGAATTTCATTGCCAAATCGTTCATCATGAATAACACTGCCTGTAGAACGCAATGTTGATGTATCAATATTATTACTGTAGGTTTGTGTTCGCTGTTGCGTATTATCACTGAAATATTACGTAAAATAAAAATATTCCTTTTTTATAATTCTATGATAGAAAAGCAACTACGGGTATGTATTAAACAATAATTCTAGAGCAAAGAAGAATGGGAAATATTTTATTTATAAACTAGAGACAGAGACTAGTTTTTAGATTATTAATTTTTTTTTTTTCTATTTCTTGATTTTTACCTTCGTGGTGAATTACATTGATAACAGCTAAATCAGAAGAAAAAAATTTGAAGTGTACTCATTTTTCATTCCTTCGATGAAAAAAGTTTTTTTTTTTTTTAAATAAGCAATCAAAGTTAGAGAACAAAAAGAGAAGAATGAAGGCAATGTTGGGCAAAGCTCGACAACCACTTACCTTGGCACATAAGTAGATGTGCTGTGTAATGAGAAAAAAAAATGAAAAAAATGTTAAAAAAAAATTCGATTGAAAATATGAGAATAATGCACAAACAAAATTAATGGAAATAATGATCACCCGTTATTTGTATCTTTAGATACTGAATCATCTGAAGCTTTCTTTGAACGATATTTTTCCAAAAAACTAGATTTTGATTGATATCGATCATCATAACCAATACGATCTAGTGACTTTCTTGTTTTCCGTTCATTGGGATTTTGCTGATATTGTTTCGAACTATTTTCTCGATAAGTATTCGGTGTATGTCGTAAATTCTGACTTGTGGTTGCTGACATTTCTTTTTAACAAGTTAATACAAGATTTCACAAAATGCGACGTACAAAGACACCTTCGTTCTCTTTCTTTACCTCATGATATAAGCACTTAGAAACTATCTTAATCTTTTTCCTCACAGAATAAATAGAGGGTTTTTTTTTTCTTTCGTAGGCAGTCATTAACATCGTGTGTAGTTAAGAAGATAAGATTTTACAAAAATAGCAGTAATCATATCTTACCCGCGTGGTGTATTCAAATTGGCACGATACTTATCAAGAAATGAACTATAACCATTGTAGCCCTGTTTGGCAGACGTAGACATCGATTAATTTCTTTTGTCAAAATTATTTTCTATCTTAAATAATGTTTTCGTTTTTAATGATGAACTATGCAATACAATAAAAACAATAATAGTGAATAAAGAAAGAAAACGTTTTTTTCGATGAAGATATAGTGAAGTTATGTTAAAAAGAAAATGCGAGAAGCCATAACTACTACTGCTGTCGATGGTGATGTTGTAAATGATGTGGCTGGTTGCTATTCAACGAAAGCGTCTGTTAACCAATACGCAATTAGCAACCACAGTGTCGCTCCCTGTATCGTTTTTTTTTAACATCTATGTCATGTTACTAACAAGACTTCGTTGCTACGCAATCAAAAAGAGAAGAAAAAAATGAATTTCTAATTCTTTTTCTCTTGATAAAGAGATCGAATACAAAAAGAATTCAGAGATTTTTTGATTCTATGCTTTATTTCTTGTCCGTGGTTGCCAATTGTTTCCTTTTTTTCTTTTTACTTGTTACTATTAAAAGCTGTTTTGTATTTTCTCAATCTAATTCTTTTCATATGTGCTATTAAAAATCTGTTATGTATGTTCCATATAGAAATAAATAATCATTATCGTCTTCTTCTTTTGTTTTTTCTGTTAAACGACAGAGACGAAACGTTCACAAGGACAAATTTCACAAAAACAAAATCATTACAGTAACAAAATGTAATAGAGTGTGAGAGCGAAAAAAGAAAAAAAAAAATGTTTCTTAGCAACAATACACACTAGGCTGTAACTAAATACAAAAATGTAGATTGACGTAAACTTGAACATGCTGTGTTATTCATTTAAAAATTTTAATGGCCAAAAAAAAGAAAATAAGATGAAAGGTTTCGCTTTTTATGGAACATAAGACTTTCATTTATTTATTCATGCCATAAAAGTCTCTTTCGCTTTATCAAAATAAGAAGAAGTTTTTATTAGAAAGTAGATAATCATTTTTTATTTTTGCATTTTTAATCCTTTCGTTTAATCAATCATTAATAGAATTTTAGTTAAATGAAATATTTTTTTATGATAAAAATAAATTATTCATGATGCAAATATTTTTGATTAAAAGAAATGTTTCAATGCATGCTATATTGAAGCATAAATTCAACTCATAGCATCATGACTGGAATGAAACATGAACTAATGCAAATGTTCATATTGTTTCTTTTTATTATTCTAAAATAACCATCGACTATCCACGATAGGTTTCACTGTATAGAGTTGTTAGAGTCGTGTAATCTAATGTAAACTTGAATTATACAAGTGTTTAATGTCATTCATCTACGACAATGACAGCTGATAGACTGTTTATTGCCCATTCGCTTACCTAACCTTGAAATGAACAAAGAATCGTAACATAAATAATTTATTACTAATTTTCATTAAAAAAAACTCTTTGTTGTTAAACCGTCTTTTTTTTTAGACAGCTTAAGTTTCTTCTTTGATCAAGCTCGTTAAATTACATGAAAAATGATCCTGTTGACTGATTATTTTTTTCTTTCATTTGTACATTGCAAATAGAAAGAACTCAATAAAGTGGAAATTAACGTGAAGAACCTTTTTTTTTTTAATCAATAGAACAATCATCTCCATTATGTTTTAAATAGGATTGAGGGTCGTTAGTATTGGTAAAATATTCAGTATTTCAAAATAATTGATTATCTTTAATTATAAAAATACTAAAAAAAAAAATAAGTCATCTATTTTAAAGAAAAATCAAGAGATTAATTTGCATAAATGCAACAAGTATTTAATCGTGTGCAATAGCATTTATGACGATAAGATTTTGTTTGATGTAGATTATGAGAATAATTATTTAATGATGAATACATTTCATCAAGAAGATGCTCTTTTCTCTGTAATCCTTCTTCATAAAGATTATCATAATGATCCATTTGTTTATGGTTTCATATCTGCCACCTTTACTTTTTTTTACTAGAATATCCCAATAAATTGAAATTTTTTAATGCATTAGAAACACGAACTACTTCTTATAATTAATATACAATACAATGTTCATGATAAAATTTTAATTGATACCGACAGACTAGACCTAAGACAAACAGTTTACTAATAATCAAAATTATTTTATCATTTTACTGCACATTCGTCTAAACTTCTATTACCATAGATATACTCAATACAAACTAATTGCTAACTTCCGACATGTAAATGAGAAGAGAAGAAATCAGTTATATGAAATGTTTTAACAATAGGTGGCAGTAAAATTCTACTTTTCAGACTTTACTCGTTTCGACTTTTAAAGTTTAAAACTGTGATAAATCCGTGTTGTTTTGTGTGGTACTGAGAATTTATTAGAAGAACCTAATCTGGAAAAAAAACCATCAAGATTGATTGAGAACAGCTTCACATATTGCACTTTTACATATTAAAATATAACTATACAATAAATTTTGCAATTTGCTCATATACATATATACAAATCTACATCTATTTAATACAAGAATAGGTTGAATAAAAAGTACAGTGAATAAATAGAAACCTGATTAATAACAAAAAAGACCGCATCATATTGTTCCTATTAGTTTATAAGTGACGCTGATTTAATGCAAGCAAATGAACAATCATTATATACATCTTATCCGTGTGATACATGTTTTTTTTTTATTGACTCGATGGTTCATCTAGCTTAGTCTATGTGACGAAACTATTAAAACTTGTAACAACGATGATATGTTATTTTTTATGTCATTTTTTGTTCGTACTCAAGTTTTTACTTATTAATTGTACTTTATATTCAAGCATTTCTCGCATTAAACAAGTGTATAAATATATATGTAATACTCAAGCTCTGCCAAATAGGCATGTCAACATGTTAGATTAATGTTGTGTATGTTTTTTTAATACAAGACTCAAAAATAAAAAGCGTTGCGAGGCTGTTGACATCGATTGTGTGTTTGATAATTTCTCATTAAAAGAGTGAGTTTATATTTATGAAGCTGACATTGGCATTTGTGAAACTAAACAAATTTTTCTCTAGATTAATGAATCGATTCTGTTTGCATTTTAAAATGATACATAAGAATTTTACTTTTTGTTCATGATGTATCCAACTAAATTTATCCGATAGTTTTATTCAAGTAGAATGTAGTTTGGTTTCGTTTTGTGTAACTACAAGACAAAATAGATATGAATCGAAATCATTTTTATTATGATACAAGATAAAATCAAGTTTTGCTCAGTTATTTTAGACCATTTTTTGAAGTAAAAAAGTTAGAAAAGTGTCTAATACAAAACATTTTAGTTAGGATTTGAAATATTATAAGTTTGAAATGATAAGTCGATTTTGATTTTAGTTAGTCGAGTACATATGACGTATTGGGGTTGCTTAACAACTTTAGTATAGATGTAATACCATTCCCTGATGCATTCAAATAAAAACCTTTTGAGTTCAATTTTATTATTGATATATATCGAATACCAACAGTTAATTCCAACAATATTGATCTTATGCTTTTTTGTAAACGTATTAAATTATATAAAACATAATTCTAACGTTTTTTTTTCTTTGCTCGAAAATATTGATAAGTATTTCATTGATTTTTCTGAGACTAAAGTTCGTTTTATTTTCTAATACATTAAATGTTTACTCGAAAAAAAAAACTGAATGAATATATGAATTATAATATACATGTATAGCAAAAGTTTTAAATTCTCAATATTTCTACGATCGTCCAATAAGAATGATTAATGCTAATGCTAATCCAAGAGCGATTATAATATGAAGCAAAAGAGCAAATTGTTTAATTCGGTCTTTTTCACGACTTTGTGTCACTGGTTTTGTAACTATTTTGCCTGTAGCATTTCCAAACTGATCATTCATATCAAATGAATTTGTTTTTTCTGTTGAGGATGAAGATTGTCGAAAATAAATTTCAATTATCTCAAATGTAATAAATATAATCGGTAACCAACATGACCATACAACTAAAATTGCCCATTGTTTCTTCAATTGAAAATTAAATCGTGTGAAAAACATTGCTAAAAATATAGCTACTACTGAAAGTGTAAATGCACTAAGACCAACAGTTGCATGTGCATAATTAAATATAAACCGATAATGCTCATCTGGATGACAACGAAATAATGCCATTAATGGTTGAATTATAGAAAAACTTATGACAAGTATACCAACTATTGAATGACTAAATTCAACTTTATAATGTTGTGATACCCATTGTCCTTTTTTAAAGACAAGAATAAGAACGAATGCAATTAATGTTAATACAGCAACAGAAGTCATTATTGCACGATGAATGGCAAACCAGACTGCTTTATTACATATTTTCTTATTTGGCCATAATGGTTTGAAATAACGGGCAATAAGAATACCAGTTGAAACAAGGACTATCCAAGTAAATGCCATAATAATACCATGTGCTTTCATTAAACCCGTTGAATCCGACCCGGTTGGTTCTGCATTATAGAAAAGTGTTTCTTGTCGATTCAGGAAAACGTCTCGTTTTAATGGCGTACGTGAACTTTGTGCATGTTTCATTAGCACATCTATTTATTATAAAAGAGAACATTTTTTTTTATTAAAAACAATATATTGAAAAGCATAAACTTACTTGAACTATCTAAATTTCCAATAGCTATAAGTGGTCGATAACTAGCCGTTTGAGAAAGTTTAGGAACATTAGTTTGACGTGATTGACGTCGTATATCAACGAAATTTGATAGAGTAAAATCACAATAGGTTATACCATTTTCAAATTTTTGTAGAATAACATTGAAACTACCACCTAGATCGGCTGTTGTACTAGCTAAAACTGGTCTTGAATGACCACCTGGATTAATAAAACGCTGAAGAACTATTGTATTATTGCCTAAATGTTGACAAATAAATACATGATCTTCTCCCTATACAAAGCGAAATATATTATTGTGTAAAGTATAAAAAAATTGAATACCATGAAGTCATCAAGCGAAAGACCTATTGCAAGCCATTGAGATATTTTTAAATTATTAATTATCATTTTAACAGTTGTTATGCCACTAGCATATGCCCAATTAATATTAACTCCAATATCATTTATTGTTGAAGCTGTTGTAGCCGTACTCAAAGAACTCCCTGATGAACTTGTTAAAGTATTATTGTCTGTTATATTTGTCTATTGTATATAGAATATTATTTTCTATGTAAATAGCCTTAAAAATTTCATAAGTTTAACTTACATTTGATTCATCAAAAATAATTGTTTTAGGATTTTGTAATTGATAAGTTTCGGATGAAACATATGTAAAATTATGTTTTGTTATTTGATCTATTATAATAAAAAATAAATTAATCAATTTTTCATAGGATTTTCTAAAAGCGTATACTTTCTGTTCTTAAAATTCCACCAGAAAAAAGAAGATAATAATCTTGTTTTATGACAATCGGTGCCGGTTCACCATCAACTTGTGCAGAAGTTGTTTCAAATGAAAACTGGCAAGTAACATAACCATTTTCGAATTTTACACTAGTTACATTTACTGCTTGACTAGACAGTAATGGGCTATTAGATACAACTATAGAAATATTAAAATGATTTGAAAAAACTCATAAATACGGTAGTTTGCCAAGTTTTGTATGCATTCGTTGAAGTGATGCATTTGTTGATGAAATTTGACATACAAATACATACTCATCACCCTAATATAGAAACAAAAAATTAATTAAAAATAAAAATAAAAATAAACTTGTTTGTTTTTTTCTTACCATTTGTCGATCCAGTGAAAAACCAATAGCTATCCATTCACGAACATTCATATGTCCTGCTGTTACTGTTACTGTTACTGTATCTTCAATATAATGCCATGTTATATTTGTTTTTGTTTTTGTTAATATACTTCTTTCAGTATCTGCTGCTATTGATTGAATACGTAATGAATTACTCTGAATAAAGTCAAGAAAAAAACAAGAAGAAATTGTATTGAATAAGTATAAAAAGCAAAATATACTTGTTTTGGTGTTAGTGTAATATTAAAACAATCGACATAAATTTCATCATCTGGTGTAACAATTGTTGCTCTATATATTGATATATTTTTTAAATATATTTATATATACAGAATAAAAAAAAAGTATTTACTTAATGATAGTTTTTTCTTCGGATATGATTGATGGTGCATGCCAAAATGCTTCGATTTGTAATTTATTATCAGCTGACGAATGAATTATAGCAACATTTTCTGTTTCATTACAAGAAATTGTTTTAATTGCTGAATTGGTTATGGACCAACTACCAATGATATGTTGATTATTTTGATTTTTTGCGATTAAATGAATTCCTTTAAAATAATCAACATTTGTTGAACCACGAACAGTAACTGCAATAAGAAACAAAACAATAATATAAATAAAAACAGTTGTATCAAATTATGAACTTTACTGTCCAAAAAAATTTAACTCAGTTTATCAATCTGATAATCAGCATTAATTCCTAACTAGTTTTTACAAGGTTATTTTGTATTTTATCATCACTCTATTTTTTTTCAACTCTCAGGTCTGCCACAGATATAGAAAAAAAAATTTGATCACTGTTCTATTAAAAATTAGTCCTTGTAGTTTGGAACAATCGAGAATGCTGATTACAAATATCATATTTTTGTTTAAAACTATTCAGATAATAAAAAAAAGAGCTGAAAAAGTTTTTTGAGAGATCTGAAAATCAGTTTTTGAACCCAAAAGATCATCAGAATCTAATTTAGATTTATCGAGCATTGGTTCATTCGATACAATGCTTTTTTTTTCTCTATTAGCATTTATTAATACTTTGTGAATATTAAAATTACTTCTCAATGTTGAACTCTGAATATTGCCTCGTTTAGCTCGTATTCTACCCTACAAAAATATTTTCAGTCTTAATGAAGTTACAATTGATATGAATGTATTAGCGAATTCTTCTTATCATATGCGTAGTTCAATGTGTTCTTTCTGATGAGACTCTTTTCGACATGAAATTCGATATTTATTACAATCATTTTTTTTTCTCTTAACTGAGACATTTTTTTTAAAGGACTCAGTTTAGAAGCAAAAGTACCTTACTAAGCATAGAATTTCATGTTGACAATAGTCAAGAATTACACATTTGATAAAAAAAAATTTGCTAGAGCATTCATATAGAGTAAGACTTCATAAAATTGAAAATACGACTCGCTGTAAGAATATGACTCAATCGAGGCAGTATTCGGTACTTATCAACAGAAAATCATTTGAATATTCACAAAATTTTTATAGATTCTAATAGGGAATTTTTTTTTACATCAAATGAGTCTATGCTGCACGAATCTATACTAAATATTGATGACTTTTTGAGTTCAAAACGGATTTTTTTTTAGGTCTTTCAAAAAGGCCTTCAGCTCTTTTTTTAATTATCTGTCTAGTTTTGAAGGAAAATATGATTTTTGTAATCAGCACACTCGGTTCTTTCAAACTACAAGGACTTTCTATAGAATACTGATAAAAAATTTTTTCTATACTTGTGATAGACTCGAGGGTTAAGAAAATTTGAGCGAGAGTAAAATACAAAATAATCTTGTAAAGAGTAGCCAAGATTTAATGCTAATTCTGAGACTGATGAAAATAAGTCGAATTTCTTGAACAGGAAAGTTTGTAGTTTGACATAAACCCTTTTATGTTTAATATTACTTCGAATAATGTCATTAATATTATATTCAGATGTTTCGGATTGAATAATATATCTGGATTGACATTGTTTTGGTACAGCATCATGACGAGGCATCATTGAAGTACAGACATTATTCTGTGCATCTTCTGGATAACTATATCCAAGTTTAATACAGGCAACGATTAAGATAAATTTAATCATCTAAAAAACGATTTATAATTTGAATACTGCAATGCATTAGTCAGTTTTTTCCATGTCCTTTATAGATATTTTGCTATGTCAATAGCTCTTCTGCACTTTTTTGCTTGTCATACTATGACAAGGTAAATATTTGTTGAGGTTCTGTTCGTCGAGTTTACTCCTCATAACAATTCGTTATTTGTAGATGGTATTAAAACGTACCTTAACCTTGTAATTTAGTCCTATATTAAATATTTAATATGTAAAATCAGAATGAATATCAGTTCAAAATTTGACCTTGATCATTCTATATATCAAGAAAATGCAAGAATAAAAAAATAAGAATTATTATCGAAAGGATTTAAATAATGACAAGCATATTTTTATCAAATTGTAGATTTAAGATCATATAAATAGTCTCAAATAATCGTGTGCGTCATACTCTTTACTTTGGATTTCGATCAGATGATAATGACTTGAGAACATTTATAAAATATATACAAAAAATCTTGTACCCTTAAAAAATCCAATTACTGACTAATATCATAAATAAACCTGAAAAAGCTAAGTTATCAAATGATTTTAGTTTTCTATACAGAAAATAAAGTACGTACTATGCATTTAGTAAGCTAACTCTGTTATTTAGTTAGTAAATCTCATATATATATATATCAACAATGACAAAGCATGATGCTAGAGTATACATATATACAGGTTACTATTACGAGTTTATTGCATGCATCAAACGTTGAAGAAAATGTACTCTTGATTAACGACGCAGTATTTTATCATTGCCAAATACTCACTTGATGTCTTGTAGTTTTATTCTTTTTTTGAAGGACTCCTTTACTTATAATCATCCTATTCTTATCAAAGTATTTGTTGAGCATTTTATTTCGACGATGATGTGACAGAGATAACAGCCGTTTTGGCTCATATATTAAAGGTATACAGAAAGAAAAAAAAACCGAAATATTTAGTACATAATGTAACAGTAGCACGAGAAACAGATAATTGCAACATTATCTAGTTGTCTTGTTTTTATTTTAATGAAAACGAAAAGTGTAACTTAGAATTAATGAAGACTAATCTGCATAATTATGAAATGCTGATTGTCAGTTTTTTTTTTCAAAACAAAGAAAAACCAAAATCGTCTCAATTTTTTTTCATAAGACTTCAATAACATTTTCATGTAAATGTATGTAGTCTGTAAAATATTATGCATAAACATTGACAAGCCCAAAAAACATACATCAAAATGTCAATGATTTTAAAAAAGAAGAAAAAAAGGAGTGAACAACTATATGAAGTAATGTAAAAACAAACAAAAGAACAGCAATTCGGACAAAGCTGTTGAAGGAGAAAAAAGAAAAATATGGTCGATTAAATGAAACAGTAAAAAGAAAAATTATATTTACTTTCCTTTAGCTAAAAACTTGAAACAACATTCATGCATGTGACATCAAATTATATAAATGGATACATATGTTGAATTAACATTCAAAATCGATATTTTCGTGATTTATACTACGAAAAACAAATGATTGAATTTAATTCAAAAAATTCTATTTTATTCTTTTAAATGACAACGAAACGTAATAAAGGTAGGTATTAATCTTATTGCTTTTTCCTTGAGATATTTGTTTTCAATGTCATCATGTATAGAAAGATATAAAAAAATAAAATCTTGCTATTTTTTTTTTATTAAAAAAAAACAAAGGTTTAACTTTATTTGATCGTCCTATACCTGTTTCTTCACATTATCGTACTGATCCGAGAATATCTAATGATACTGAAGTAATACGTACGAATACAGATAATCGATGGACAAAAGATGATATAGCCAACATATTCTATGGATCGACTAATATAAATGAGACATCAAAATTAGCTACATCAGCACGACCTAATGTTGAAATTCTACGTGCTAATTCACCTACATTTAAACGTTTAGTAGCTGCACGAATTAAACTTGATAAATATCTTATTTCAATTTCAAATATTAATTCAACTAGTCGACAATCAAACTATGGAGGAAATGAAACATCTTATTTATCAAATCAGGAAAAAAGAATAACAACAAATATACGTACATCATCATCACCACAAAAACGAATTAAATCTCGAAAAATTCTTAGTAGTGGGCCACTTGATAGAATAACTTATGAAAAAACTTGTTCACATAATGGTAATATTAAACAAAAATGTTCATTAGAAATTTGGTTACCGAAAGCTGATTCCGATGATGATGATGATGATTTTGATGGTTCTGTTGGAAATATTATAGGTCGAATAACACCACCGGATTCTAAACAAATAGAAAAAAAATCTCAATCACCTCAATCAATATCTATAAAAAGTCGTCGATCAAGTGTAATGAAAATAACAACAACTAATACAACAAATATTGAAACAAAATCAAATGACGAAACATCTTCAAAAAAATCTGAACCTCTTGTTATACCTCGTGTCTACCATTATGAAGATTATCTAAGAGATCAATCTGGAGAACGACCACGTTCAGGTAAAAGTGGTCATACAGCTAAATCGGATGGTAAAGGATCAAATCAAAGTATTAAACATCAACGTACACGTCCACATACTCGTCGTCTATCATCTTCAACAAATCATACAGAAGAAACTGTTCAATCTGCTGTATCAGAAAAACCAATGACATCAAAAAATTTACTTGCAAATATCAAACAAACATCTACTAGTCATGAATCAAAAGGTTCATCAGGATCTAATAATTCGTTAATGATGAATGAACTTATGAAAAAATATTCAATAATCAAAAGAAATCATCAAGAATTAACACAAGCAAAGTTACAACTTGAAAAACCACGTAATGATTCAAAAAATAATACGCAGATAACGAAAGGTTTCTTTTTTTTGTTATTTACTGAAAAAAAAATAATAACTTTTCATTTTCTACTTTTCTTTTTTAGATCATTCTCTTCCATCACCTCCAACATCAGACTCAGCATCATACACTTCTTCTGATTATCTATCAGTTTCAGTTAAAAAACTTCTTGGTGACACTTCACCACCTCGATCAGCTGGAGTTAACAGTAATACTAATACAAAACCACTCGATCATCGTTCAGCACACCGTAAACCATCGAATTCTGATATTTTATCTCAAACACGTTTAATTTCTATTGTGAAAAATTTTCAAAATCGTCAAACATCAGCTTCTATATCTACTGCTCTCTTACCAGCAGTTGTTGGAAAGAAAAATGATGATCCATTTCATTATTTAGAACGTAGTAAAACATTTGATGTTGGCTTTGATATTCCTATTGATAATTCAAATAAGATTTCATCGCATTTATCTACTCGACCAGACAGTCCCGAAAATGTTTCAAATTCATACAATTTCTTACAACGTAAGACTAATGGAGTTGAACAAATACCTCCACGTATTTCTAAACGATCTCTACCACCTCCATCGCTTACTCTTCGTTCTGAAGAGCAACATCAAAAAAAACAAATGGTTCAACCTCTCGTCGAACTAGTTCAATACCAAAATATTCAAAGTTCTGCACAACGTTATCATCATTCAGCGCATGCATCAAAAACTACAGGTGTTTCAGCAGCTAAAGCACTCGTCCATTTAAAATATAGTAATGGTGGAAATACAGACCGTAATTGTCTTGTACCTGAATAGATATTTTGTTTTTTAAACTTTTTCGTAACATACGAAAGTTTTGTTTTTCTTTTTTTCATTATTATTATTGTTTTCAATCATTTCAAATCAATACAGGTGCATATTAGGAAGAATATAACAAATAACATATTTGTTTTTTTTTGTTTACATAACAAGAAATTATTATTCACATGTATATACAAAAAAATCAAATATGTAAAAAAAACACAGACGTGTTGAAAGAAACAGTAGGCAGTATAACAAAATAAGAATAAGAATTAATGCATTGTTTTACGTTGTCGTTTATTCATTGGATGATTCGATGTTGTTTGACGTCGAAGACATTTTGTTGATAAATCAACGTGATTAGATGGTGATGTTGACGCCCTTAAAGGTGGTGTTTGTATGCTTGACGAAATATTCAGTGCATCATCATTACTATCATTTTCATTATCAGGAAGACATACATTTGATGTATCATCATCATCATCATCATTTTTAATATGTTCAGTTTTCCATGGAATATGAACATTTTCAATGAGCTAGAATTTATTAACAATAATGTAATATAAAACAAAAACTAAACATTAGTAATAAAATCTTCTTACTGAAAATAATTCCATTGCGTAATTTATCATTTGTTGTGCATGATCATGAATATCAAGATCTCGATGATACATTGATAAAGCATTTGTAAACATTAATAAAATATCACGTTCAAATAAAAGAATATTATCATCATAATCACCATTATTCATACGTTCACGTATTTCAGGTATGTCTAATGGTTTTTTAATACGAAAATAATATTCATCAGGTAATTTAAATGATTTAAGTGGTTTAGCAAAATCAGAACCATATCTAAAAAACACATTATTAAATATAGAAAACAAAAGAGAAAAATAATTAAAATATTTATATTACTTAGCAGTTTTTAAATTATTAAGAATTGATATGATTGATTTACGAAAATTATTGGATGATGAAGTTGTTGTCAAGCTTAAGAAAACAAGAAAAAAAGAATATTTTATTGTTTTTTTCTGTAAAATTTTCTTACCGTGATTTTCTATTTGAATTTCTTGTAATTGTTGATTCATCATTTTCATTAGTTTTGGATGAAATTGAAATCTTAAAAGTATCTGTATTCGAAACTGTTTCCTCAATAACAAAACTAGCATCATCATTATCATTATTATTATTTAGTACTGTAGTATCAGTATGATCATTTGAAATCTGTTCAGTATCCATCTGATTAATTTCACTGTCGTCAACAGAAATATGTCTCGATATTATAACAATTGATTCGGTTTGAATCGAATGATGATTCTGATCTTCTGTCGATTCTATTCGATCATTATCTAATGTAGAATAATCACTTGAACTAGTAATATTTGCATTGAGTTGAAGATTTGATGATGTTGGTAAATTGTTGATACTAAAAATAATCAATAGCTTTTTTTTCTTTTGCTAATAAATGAAGAAAATAAAAGATAAACATACCTTGATGTTGCTCGTTCCTCAGTTGATAATCGAGTATCAGATTCTGATTGATTACTAACACCAATACTACTTACAATTTCATATAAATCTTTATCATTTGAATTTGATACTTCAATAGGTATTGGTGGTATAGTTGATGATACATTTGTTTCTAGTTGTTCAACTGACATAAATGTTGATTCATCTTGATCAATAATTAAATTTGTACTCGTTACACATTCATTAATAGTTGACATTTGTACTGTTTCAGTTCGATCATTATCATCATTTGAACTAAGTTCAATTTCATCAATATCATCTTCATTTGATTGATTATTATTATTATTGGATGATTCTATTTCGTTTCCAATAAAAATATTATTTGATTGTGTAATTATTGGAAATGATGATGTGTCAGTTGGATCAGATTTTTTACAATTATCTATTGAAGGCACTTGTCGATCATTTTCATCTGTTGTTATAGCCAATTGTTCTTGAGAAATATAATTTGTATTTGTTGGTTGATATTGAAAAAATGGTGGTGGAGGTAATAATTCAACTGAACATGATAAATCTTGTGACTGAAAACAAAAAAAGAAAAAGAAATTTTCGATTTTTTAAAACAAAATTAATTATGACAATTATTTGTACATGTGATGTTTGAGATATTTGTTGTGTCATATGTAATTTAAGACGTCCAAGCATTTTTATTTTTTGTTCTCGTTCATTATCTTGTGTATTATTATGAGTTGTAACACTAAGAAAAAGAAAATTTAATGTAGAAACATGAAATAAAAACAAAAGAAATAATTTTATAATACCTATTTTTAACATCTTGTAAAATTTCACTGATATCATTTGGTTTAACTCGACCACTTTTAAATAAGCGTATAAAATCATACATAACCATAAGTAAATCTCGTGATTCAGTCATTCGTTCACATAGATCACCATAATAAAGACGTTTTATTATTGAAAAAATATGAGTATCAAGACGTTCAAGTGATTCTTTGTGCCTTGAAAAAAAACAACAGAAGGAAAATTTCGAAATTAAATTTTAGAAAATATGTCTTTACCAATCTTGACCATATTGTTGACATAATAAATAAAATTGTGCTTTACAATTCTGTAAGATAAAAAAAGGTGTTAGCACAATCCTTACGAGATTAAAACGTCAAACACGATGGAGCTGCTATTGCTAATCACAGGGAGATTGTTTTGTTCTATCTGTTTCGGGACACATTTTTTCACCATCTTTCTATTTAATTCTCCAGATATACATTAATAAAGTAGTTCATATATTATAATGAGGCGTTATTGATATACAATCTGTGATCAGAGTTGTCAGATCTTCTCTGCTTTTCGTACTTCCTTCTAATTTTTTTGAAAATTCTGAATATTCGAAAAAATAGAAAATATGAACAATAATATCGAATCCTTGTTATATAACCTTTATTTCTTTTGTTTGTGAGAGATTTTGAGTTTGGTACAAGAGTCCGACACTAAGTGTCTTCTTTTTTTAGTTTTCTCCCATTAACTAAACATTTATATTCATTTTATTGTCTTTCATTATATTGAAATATCTTTAAAAAACGAAAAGTAAAATATATTTACTTGTGGTGTTGTATTAATATCCTCAGCTAGATCATTTGCAATTAAATCCCATCGTTCTGGATTTAAACCATATTTACAAACAGTAAATGTAAGCATATAATTTGATTTCATATCCCATCTTTGAGTCGTCATCTGAAAAAAAAAAATTCGTTTTTCCTTTTTGGTTTAACCAAAAAAAATTTAAGGTTTTTTTCATGCACAATAGAATAAATTGTCTAAATGATTATTTATATTTAATTCTATCAATAGCAACATAAAATTCTTTTTCTAATTGTCTAGTTAATGGATTTATCGGAGAAAAACCTATTGGACCACGTTCACAATTAGCACAAACAAGATATTTTGTTTGATTATTAACTGTATTTGAAAAGCCAACATTTTCAAATGTAAACATATCCGATACAAGCCAAAATGTTTCTAATGAATCACATATATGATCATTACCATTGATTGATAAACGATTATTTTCTGTATCTAATGACGGAGTTTTTTCAATATTCATTTGTGGTAATAATGTTGGTTTATTGGTTAAAATAGCTGTTTGTGGACGAAGTATAATATCATCACAAAATGAACATACAATTGTTTGTGTATTACGATCACCAATTGATGGTAAATTATCCATAAAAAAATGCAATCTTTTTTTTTTCTATAATCTACAAAAAAGAAGAAGATTTATTCTTGGAATAATTCATATGATTTATTTTTCTACAAGTTTCTATGCACAAATAGGCATACTACATTCAGGGACAAATAGACCAGAAGACACATACTATTAGGGGATGTTGGTGTTCTCCCCGTCTCTTTATTAAATCACTACTTAACATGTACGGATACACATACACACAACGACTACACTACATCAGACCAAATAGAACAGAAAGAAACGCGCGTAGATAAATATATGTACGTTCG